>JAGDQP010046248.1:0-15363 GCA_022664845.1 Lepisma saccharinum
AGTAGTATTCTTAATCACACAAGGTTAATGCTGGGATGGTACTTTCGAAACTAGGCATTGGCTGACTTCTCTCCTACATCCTCACCCAGCCCAAATTCCGGCCGGAGCCATATAGAGTTACCTAGAGGCCATAAACGAAATTCTAATTCTATTGAATACGTACGCAGACTACCATTTACAAAATGTCCTTATTGACTCTATTCAATTCAAGAAGAATAGTTCAAAAAATGTGTGTCTAACCAGAAAACAATGAAAATAGTCTTATTGGATAGAATGTATTTAGGTAGTGGGCATCAAATGGAGTACTGCCCTGTTCAAGTGTATTTTCTACGCTGTCATGGAATTTAGTCCGATTCTAAGCTGTGTACTGAGCAGAGAAAAATATTTTTAAGCTAAAACAAGATTTTGGGGGGAAGTACTTGTTTCGTCTCCACGTGACATTCACTACATTCTCTTAGGGAGGATACTGACTAATTCGTTCTCACCATACAATTTTTCCATTTAGGGCCATTGTTATAGAATTCCACTACTATAGGCATCTTTCCCCGATGGGTATCTTCCCTCAATCCACTCTGTAGGAAGAGCGGATTAATACACATTTAAGCGAAAACTGTTATGCATTTAGCTATTGAATGAAATTATATTTATGGCCATTTGGCTCAGGACATGAAAGGGAGAGGGAAGATGAAGGAAGTCATTATCTAGTTTGAAGGTACCATCCCACAAGAATCCGGAAGTTTCCGTGCAAAAATTAGAGCCCACTTTGATTATTATAGAAAGACTGTAAAACTCTTAGAACATCCTTACTAATGCAGTAATCATTGGATTTATTAAATGTCAAAATTAAATTAGCAATCTGTTTTGAATATTAGTTTTATATTTTGAATGTTTGTATTGTTATTGATGGTAATTTCGATCTGTGTCTAAATTTATAAATATAAAATTCATATAAATGAAACAGTCTATATGAACTAATTGACTCCTTTTCTTCTTAGAAAGAAATCGAATTTGTAAAATTAGTAATTAAAGATTCTCCACTTAAAAATGAATTGTCTTAAGGTGCCGTTGAAGTACTACGTAAGCATTCAAGTCGGGAGGGGGTCAAGCGTTGCTTATTTCTTCTGACAATAGGGGAGGGAGATCAGAGCAATGTTTACGTAAGATCGCTAATAAAACTTGTTAGTCTAGATTTAGGTACTTTTTTTCTACGAAATAACGATAATAAACTTGATGTGTTATCTTGCCCTCCGACAAGAAATTCCTGAGTGCAAGTTCCAGTAGTGTAACTTTCACTTCAACCAGCGTTTGTGGAGAAAGGTGCAGCAGGACCTTGGAATGACAACTATGTACAGAGTTAATGAAGAAATTTGAATGCACATTCGCATGGTAGCTGCTTTAGCGCACCTTAATTCGGTGGACGTTGAGGAGGGTTGGCTAACCATCATGGAGACGTCGCCAACAATTGACAAAGTTGCACAGTTCAACGACTACTTTGTGCAGAACTGGTTAGAAAATGAAAATATCGGAGATATGTGAACTGTTTTGGGCTACACCATAGGACAACGAATTCGGCAGAAAGCTGGAATAACCGGCTAAACTGAAGAATAGGGAAAAGTCACCCAAATGCTATAGAATTAGCTAAGATATTAAAGGAAGATTCAAGCCATTACGACACATTGCAGATGAGGGCAGAAATACACTTGAATATGAAGAGAAGGAAAAGCAAATACGTTAATTTAGATGAGAGAATTGTTAGTGCCATTCGCGCATCACGAGTTGATCTCCGCAACAATGAAATCAATAACAGGACTCCTTTAGGAGCAGTCTAGGAATATAGTTGGAAGTGGGATGTGAAGTAAACTAATTTATCTCATCTTCTCCATTGTTCCTGTCAGACTCCTAGATCGGAAAAGTGAAAGGGCGTTGGCAAGTATCTGCAGGGTATATCTGAAATAATAAGATAGCTGCTCTTTCGTGAAGGGCGTTTTGTAACTAAAACCAAGGAATTTCCCAGGCAGGTCTCCGTATTCCGAACCACGCGGGAAAACTGGGGCTCCACACGGGTTCACTTGCCAAGACAGATGTCTTCTTGCTCACTCGCCTTAACCTATACCACAGGGTAAAATACGCTGTGCCTATGCATAAGAAAGATTATTCAGATTGTGCAGTCATCAGAGAACACACCCGGACTTTCAGTAAAGTCAAAATTGGGAGGGTGTATTGGAGCTTTGCATTGTTTCTATCAATTTTAGGTCGTGAAAAAATAAAGTTTGGGGGTGCTCTCGGGAATTTGAGGGATGACACCCCCACTGGGGGACAGGTGTCACTGAGAGTCAGGCTTATCAGCATTTACAGTGAAGCGCACAAGTAAGAGTCCTGAAACGGCATAGCTATTGCTTTACCAACAACCATCGCTGCGCTCCAAGCGATTATTCACTTGTGTCGACGACTGGCAGGAGCTCTTCCGCATGTAGGGCTCGGGGCGAGGCACCTCTACCCCTCCTTACGCCGCCACTGGTAGTGGTCACAAGCAACAGCAGTAAAGCTATTGTACAAGCGTCTTGTATAACATTATTATTAATATTATATTTTAATAATAAACTCGTATTTGAACTAGGATATCGCTTCTACAAGTTTCTACATTATACGTATGTTTTAAAAAATCTCGCTAGATTTTAGGATATTTTTTACATACTTTCCTGTTCAATAATTGCTGCACTGCCAGCCCTTCATGCGACGGAAGTTGACTGGTTTTCAATAATAATAATAATAATAAATTTATGTAAACAATAAATTATTAAGTAATATAATTATCATTTTCTGTAAGTACTGCAACATTAATTTTCTCCTATGTGAGAGAATAAGTAGTTTTATACACTCTTATAATTTTGGTGCTCTGGCAACCCTTCATATCGAGGTAGTTTACTACAGATATTTCTTCACTAGAGGATCTAAGTTCACCCATCTACAATCTGTCCTGCTACAATCACCCTGAAAATTAGAAATGGAATGTCGCTAAAACGAAGCTGACAATCACAATAAATATCTATTGATGTTGATAATGTTTGTCTTGAAGTTAACTAACTTCACAAATTTATGTGCAAAAAAGTTTTACCTAAAAATAAAATGTTTTATACGTTATACCCCGGATCCAAAAATCCGAAACTCAGGTTTTGATATGTGTTTCAGGCATCCGGATCTTCGGGGTTTCGGATATCCGGTCCCGTGGATTCGTGTGACTTCGGTCGCAGATTCAAAGACTTCTTTATTATGTTACCGAGCCTTCCCGCCTATCCAGGTGGTCGTGCTGGCTATTGCGGTAGTCTGGCGACTCAAGGATCGCGAGTTCGAATCCCGCTTTGGGCATGGATGTGATTTTAACTGTGTTGTCTGTAGTTACGTAAATCAATATGAAAGAGTCCATGAGTTAATAAGTCGCCCGCTTAGGGAAAACCAAGTTTTAAAAACAGTAGCTCAGTGGTACAACGTTGGTGTAGCATTCGGTAGTTCGTGGGTTCGATCCCAGCGGCCGACCATCCTCACTGAGATTTTTCCAGGGAGTTCCCTAAGTCACACCAGGCAAATACATCGATGGCACCTTCCACATACGCCCTGGCCGACACTTTCCCGAATCCTTTCCCCCTCCTCTATCCCGGCCTTAGCTTTAGATTCCTAAACCAGTAATAAAATTCAATTCGTTATTATGATGCATCTGAAACTGCGATGCGGGGATGATGAATTATGAAAGGCCCTGCCCAATATCTTCTCCATCTTCTGTCTACCCCATCCTTTTTTCGAAAATGCATGCTTTATTTCTCAAAGCAAATGAATCTTGGAAAGGACTTTCGGATTTTTTTATATCTCCGCATGCTTAATAAGGGAGGACAAGTTTTATTTTTTCCTTATAACAACGCAATGTTTGTTGCTTAGGGACTGATAAACACGTCACAGAGCAAAGGGTACCAGCGGTTGGTGATTAAGGAGGGTGGGGTTTGAAGAGACAAGATAGGCCTGTCGATACTTTTGTCACCCCAATATAGATTTTTTAAATTTAATTTCTAAGGCCTGTAGGCAATTTTAGCTCAGACCGGATGGATGATGATGATATGATTGGTGGAATGAAGAAAGTGTGAGGAAGCGAGAGAACACCACATCCAATAGATGTAATTATATCCGAAGTTCGGATCCGGATTCGAGGATCTGAAACTCGGATTCGGATCCGGATATCCGAAATTCGGATCTGGATCCAGATATTTGAACTCGGATCCGAAGATCCGGGTATTCGAAACTCGGATCAGGATATCCGAAGCCCGGATGCTTTGGGCCATCCGTACTTTAGGCATCTAAGACTCAGGCCGGGAAAGGGGAAGGTTAAGGAGAGAGGAAAAGCCAGGGACTAAGTTAAAGATGCCATCCCGGCATTTGCCTGGTGTAACTGAGGAAATCCCTTGGAGAAACCTCAATCAGGATGTTCGGCCTCTAGGATTGAACCCACGGCCTCCCGAATGCTATGCCAATGCTCTACTGCTAAGCTACTGTTGCTCAATAACTTTACTGGTATGCAATTAGAACCTGTAGCTTTTCCGGACTTTATTTTCCTTAATGTTTCTTTACTTCTTCCTGGCTTATTCTGGGCGTTGGTCCAGGATTTGGAGTTCCATCGTTAAAAACTTTCCTCGGACATTCTTCATTTAGGAGCGTTTCGAAATATTCGGCCCATTTCTCTTTGATCCCGTCTTCAGCAGTAAGCAGTAATCTTTCGTCATCCTTAATTTGCCTAATATGGATAATATCCTAAATCATAGTATGCATAAATATTACATTGTGTATTTTAAGTATCGAAATGTAACAAAAGAGTAACCCAACTAACATGCGTTTCTTAACAATAAAATCCATACATAGAGCGGTACTTCCTCAATTTTAGACTTCACTGAAATAGATGTATCCGACACACAATGGTCATTCCGGAACTGATATTTAATCTTAGGCAACCGAAAAGTCCTTAAAATTTCAGCGTAACCTTGTGTCATGACTTTCCCACGTAACGGACCAAGCGTTGCAAGCCCCTCCTGGAGAACCATGACCACACTAAAACCCACCACCACCCAATTTCACAGTCGGCGCTATACAGGCCGACCATACCATCAGATCGCCACATTGTATACTGTGATTCTTCACTGCACTCAACGGGTTTTCACTGTTCTATGGTCCAGTTTTGACGCTCCTTACACCGCGCGATTCGGCTTTTGGCATTTTCTTGTGTGATATGTTTCTTATGGGTCGGCAATGCGAACGAAGTTTCCGCACCTCGCGCCAAACAGTCATTGTGCTTAGAGTAGATCCTGATGCAGTTAAAATTCGTGTGTGATGGTGAAGATGGATAATTGACAATTACGCTGTACGACCCTCTTTAACACTCGACGACATCTATAGGTCAACATAAGAGTTCCGTCTGCATGCTATTTTCTGTACACGTCTTTTCATATTTCCACCTCAATATAACATCGGGAAAAGCAGACATAGAGATGTTGAGATGACAGACAGACACACACACACACCCATATATATATGGGGAACAACCACCATTGGCCTAGTCGTTAGCGTGCCTAACTATGGAGTGAAGTTCCGGGTTCGATGCCCGACGCTGCCAAGGATTTTTTCCAAACCGCGTGGATCTTGAACGGTGCCAACCCAGCATCGTGATGCGATTGGAGAGCTGCTATGAATAAAAGACCGTGGCGGTCACAGTGAGAGCTTAGGCTCTCCTCTTCCAACCCATCTGGACAACGTGGGAGCAGTTGACAAATCTCCTCCCTCCAGGGAGAGGCCTCATCCAGTAGTTGATTGAATATGGCTGATTTATTATATATATGGCTATGTGTGTGTAAGTGAGGGTGTAGCATTGCCCTTACTATTTCCCCTTGGAAAAATTTCTGTTGACGCCCTTGCTGGTAATAATTTGTGAACGTTTAAGAAATGCTCCATTGATAAATGCGTAATGCTCACAGTGTTTCATGCGCATCCTCCCCAAGTAGCTATTAAAACTGCTTACAATGACAGAGAACACGGGAACTTGTTTGATTTTCTGACAAGAGGATAATGTATGCCTGATATACAGCAAGTTTTATTATGTATGAAATATTAGCCACGTTTGGCTACTTAGAACAAGAAAGATCTGTCGACCATGTTGCTTTTAATTCCTGATCAGCACAAAGAGTTTTATAGAACACTTTTAGCAGTTGAATGGTTCCATGAAACAGACAGTGTGAGTGAGTAGTTGATACTGTGTATACTAAGGTATGTATTGGTGGAGAAAGAGTTCAATACGAACTTAATCTTCTACTACCTAATATCAAATGCTATAATCAAGAATATACTATATTGCTTCAATTGGCATGGGAATTCAAACAAGAAACTGTTGAATGGCTCTTGACTCAAAGATTGATAGGTATGACACATAGAACGTTCTTTTTATTTATGTTTATATTTCATTAAGAAATAAGGTTTTGGTAATTCTGACGAGTATGGTTCTGTAGTGCCATAGAACCCTCCAGTTTGTTTTCGAAGGCATACGTTATGTAAAATCAGATCTATTAAGGTGTCTGCTTCTCCTGTAAGATTTTAAATTTGACACTTACAGGCACTCTTTAATACATTCCTTGAGCGTATTTACATTCCATTTATTCAGTTACGTTCTTTAGTTACCATTCGCTCGCGCAAATTCTTCATTTATTTTAGCCATCCTTTATTCATTTTGATGTTTTATTCATTCATTCATTTATTTATCTATTTTGTGTATTATTCTTCCCTTTCATGGAGTCATTTTCTTCTGTTTCTTGTTTCTGTTTGCCTCATTGGCCCCGTACGTCATGTTAATCAATTTTCGGAATTCAATTCTTCCATAATGTTACTTATATTTTCCAGCGTTCAATGTCTGATAAAATTCATTTGGCTACTTCCATTTCAATTCATCCAGGCAGGTCTATATCATTGTTGCAGATGTTTGGTTTGGCATTATTTCCTAAAAGCATATACAAAAAACAAAGAGACCTCTATTCCCCCCCCCCGAAAAAAATTATGTGAAGAGTTACAGGATCCAAATTGCGAAGGTCATCTACAGGCATCAAATATAAAAGTGAATGTTCTTTTCAAAACTAAATTTCTCATAGACTACCTTACGGATTTACACGAAATAAAAAGCATCATATTTATCTCATATTATATTTTATCTTATATAAACATTATTACTTCTGATTGGCTACTTTCTCAATAAATTTAATTACAATATTGGTAAATTTAATCCAAAATTTCCGATTTTTGATAATTTTTAGCTCGGGTCCTATTAATCATATTGAGATGTGTTTTTTTTAATATTACCGAGTTCTATAATAACCTTATTTTAGTTTTAATCTCAAGTGAGAAGTTCGGGCCCTGTGGGGCTCTGAATTGTTGAAAAACTGCCAAATATGCACCTTGGTGTGTACATTTTTTGGACACCATTTTCTCAAAAACTCTACTTTTTAAAATTCTGAAATTTTTGGAGTGGAAGCAGAAATACCTAAACTTTAATGCCCTTTTTCTGTTTCTTCGGCCTGGTCCTAGATGTGCTGTTTCTTTGTCCCTAAAAATGTGTAACGGTTTTGTATTTTTTGTGTATTTATATAATTAGCTTTTGTCATTTATGATTTAATTTATTATCGATAGTTAGCATGTGAATATTTTAGTGAATTGAAAAGTTAAATACATCCTAAATACCCAATTCCGTTCCAGGTCTTTAATTCTGCTCCTATTGAACTTTGAAACAAAAAATGTACACACCAAGGTGCATATGCGGAATCACATGATGATGTTGCTGAAAGCAGTGGCGTCCAGGGAATACGTCCACGGGTGGACAACTTCAAAATTTTAAATTGAAACCGGGGTTGATTTGATTCCCCTTGCAATAAGCTAAATTTTGAACAACTTTCAGAAGAAACACTTTTCGGTATCTTGTACTGTTTGGCAGTTACAAGAGCTAATTTGATAGGTACAGTTAACCTACTAAATTAGCTCTTGTAACTGACAAACGGTAAAAGATATCAAAAAATGTTTCTTGTGAAAGTTGTTCAAAATTTAACGCTAATTGGAAATGTAACCAAATCAACCCCGGTTTCTATTTAAAATTTTGAAGTTGCCCACCCGTAGAGGTATTCCTGGGTACGCCACTGCTTTCAGCAACACCATCATGTGATTCCGCATATGCACCTTGGTGTGTACATTTTTGTTTCAAAACTCTATGTGCATTGTTTCTTCCTTTGCCACCAGATTTTCTGCCTCAGTAAAAGTAAATTTCGAAAGGCTTGTTATATGAATCTAGAATGAATGTTTAAAAAACTGATCTTATTTCCTATTGTATAATTCTTTGTTGTTGTTATTATTTTTAATTTTATATCACTTTGTTACATGATCGGTGTAAAATGGCGTTTGCTGTATCTGTGCTAACTTCTAATAAATAAACGCTAAAATAGCGTCCCAGTACTAACGTTTAATCCACGTATTTTCAACATTTGTGTGATACTCTGGTAAGGCCTTCGTTTCCCAAGACATACACAAGATGGCTGTGTCAGCTGAAAGTATTAATCTAATTCATGTAATTCGAATGACTTTCAATGATATTTTTGATTTTAAGGAAGATGCTGATACTTTTTTAACACTAAAAAAATGCAACATTCCCATACAATACTTGCAGAGTGTCATAAGCATCCTTCGGAAGTAGCTAACCAACTGCTTACAGTGACAGAGAGCAAGGGAAGTTATTTGATTTTCCCAAGAAAGGAAAATCTATGCCTGATATACCATAAGTTTAATATATCCAAAATATCAGCCCTGTTTGCTGAAAACAAGAAAGATTTGTCGATCATGTTGTTTTTTTCTTCCTGAGCAGTTTCGAGAGTTATATCGAATACTTTCAGCAGCTCAATAATTCCATGAAACAAACAGTGGGAGTGGGTAGTGTGTGTTTTGCATACTAAGGCACATATTGGTGGAGGAAGTGTTCAATATAAACGTAATCTTTTACTACCTAATGTCATAGTAGATCTGCCTTACTATAACCATAAATATAATGTAGTACTTCAAATGGGTAAGAAATTGAAGCATTATAGTGCCGAATGGCACCTGGAACCAAATATTATCTGTTATGGCACATAGAACGTTCTTCTTATTGATGATTAAACTCCTTTACCATTAAGGTTTTGGCAATTACGACGTGCACACTTCTGTAGTGCTATAGAACCGTCTACTTTATTTTGGAAGGCATACGTTATGTAAAACCAAATCTATTAATTTTTCTGCTTCTCCTGTAAGATTTCAAATTTGATACTTAAAAAGTTTGACCACTTCCAGTCTTCAAGTCATCCCTTCAGCGTCTTTACAATCTACTTATTCAATTCAGTTACGTTATTTACTTATGTTCTCATTCGCTCACTCAAATTCTTCGTCTCTTTCAGGCATCCTTCATTCATTTTGATTTTTTATTCATTTAATCATTCATAATTTTATTTATTTATTATCGTCTTTCGTTGAGTCCTATAATTTTGTCTCTTGTTTATGTTTGCCTTACTGCATCCGTACGCCATGCTAATCAATTGTCAGATAAAGGTAAGATAAAATGAGGTTATGGGCGGTAACAGCACTATGTCCTACGCCCGTCACGACAATCAATTTGCAGGATTGAAAGTGCGGTTCAATGTCACCTATGTTCTCCAATGTCATGTTTCTCATAAAATTAATGCATTTGTTGTTTTTGTGTTTATTCCAGAAAGATGCTGATAGCTGTAGCCTGGCTATGGATTCTGTTTATCCTATTCAAAGGTAATTATTATTGTTAATTTGCTACCATATAGAAGATTTACTAACATTAAAAAATCATTAGAGAGAGACACGCTGATAGAGTGTCGAAACTATTGTTTTATCTGTTTTGTTTTTATTTATTTATATCACTGAAGTTATTTGTTTTAGCAATATGAATACACGAACTAAGTGTTGTTATAAAAGTTTTATTCATTAGGGAAGGCAGAACAAGTCGGAGTGGCCGGGCTGGAAGGGTTAGGGCCTACTGAGCGTGTGGTAGACTGTCAACTAAATCATCTGCCAACAAGACGAGAGTGATAAAGGTGAGAAGGTGATTGAGTATATATCGAGTGTGTTACGAACGAGAATGTGCAAGTATTGGACGAAATAATGAAAACAATTGTGAAAAGTGGGATATATTGTTACTGTGCTTGATAACACTGAGCGCTGCGTAAATCAACCGTCCCTTGTTTATTACAGGTAGGATTAACTGTGCGCTAATATAGGAGCGAGGCAGTGTGGCTGTTGACGTTGTCCAGGTATGGTGAGTCACCAATATGTCCGACTTGACGGAGTTTCAAAGGGTTCTAATTGTGGATGCCCGTCTAGCTGGAACATAAGTAAGCAAAACAGCGACGTTATGCGGTGTAATACAAGGCACGATCTCGAAATTCTTGACTGCATACACAGTGCACGAGGGTCGGCAAAGCACAATAGTGGTCGAAAGAAGAAACTGCAACACAGGAACCTCCGGTTCTTGAAGCGGATTTTAACGTCGCAGAAGAAAACAACGGCCGAGAAAGTGACTACAGAACTGAATATGCACCAAAAACACCCCAGACTTATCCAAAAGAGTGAAGCGAGAACTGCATAAAATGGGTATCCATTTGGCTATCATGGAATACATCATCAATCATTTAGTTTCGATGGATTACTGAGCAAGTACTGTACAGATTAAATCTGGAGGTTGTACCACTTTATTACACAAACAAGAAGTGTATCGAGAAAGAAAATAGTTCCGGATGCAATGTTATGTGTCCGAAAGCGAACAGCGAGTGGACTTAAAATGTCATTTCGAAAGTTCTAATCTGCTATTGCTTCCCATTTGGACAGTACAATGTTGGAGATTCCTGACTGGGAGACCCTTGGTTTCCAGGCCAAAGGTTTTGCTCATTATTTTGTAAAAGATAACTATACGTTTTTACTACTTGTGAATGGTTGCTTCCTTGTGCTTTTATAGGAATCTTCAGCACTTTATACAAGTTGCACGAACATAAAATGCCGAGTATGCGTTAGCGAGCGAAGGCGGGTTAGTTATCAGGTTAGTGTTGCTATCTTTCAGAAGTGAAAATACGGAACGTTACTAATTCACAAAAGTATTCTAAATGTACAAATGAATGTGTAATGTCTTCGGAATTGTTCAAGTAGACACACTGTCTTATAAAGACCTCACTAGAGAATTGTTTTCTTTCGTTTTGTAAGTGTAAATGCATAACTCTAATCTTGTACGACAAACTGACACGACATGGAATTGACCTAGAGAATGCGAATCGAACGATGAAAAAACTTTCTGTTGAAACAGTTGAAGGAACGAAAACCAAAAGGCTACATAACATGTACCGTTATGCTGGAAAATATGATCTTCTTGACCGCAACGTGAAGTGCAGTATAGAGTTGTAAATACACTAGCGGAAGACGAAGTCACAGTTTCAACCAAGCGTAATACTAGTTGAAAGTGATATTCTCCAGGTAAATTTCACGTGAAATTTTGTCGTACAGGATTAGAGTTATGTTAAAGCTAACTTCGTCATAGGGTTTCTTGGAACATTCCAACACAAATGGATATATCACATAACGCAATTACTATAAGTGAACCAAGAAAGTTTTATCGCTTTTTGTGGAGGTCTGTGTTCAATTGGCCCTCACACTGTGAGTTGAATGCGAATGGAGATCAGGCAAAAGTCAGTTGTTGGTGTGGGTATAGCCAACATACTACCTGTTTTTAGCAGTTCAGTTACACCGTGAACGTGCGGAAGGACAGGTTGAACATGGGACCTCCACAGAGCGTCATAAGGGCGGGTATGGTGTACGAGTTCAAACTAGGGTCAAACGCAGCTGCAGCGGGGCGGAAGATATGCCAGGCCTTTGGTTAGGGTGTCGTGACTACGCGGACAGTGCAGCGGTGGTTACCAAGTTTAAGGAGTGTGACGAAACACTCTAAGGCGCAACACGTGCAGGAAGACCAACACAGGTACCAAATGAAGATCTTCAGGCAGTAATTGAGGCGAATAGTGGCCAGACATGTGAGGAACTGGGTCTACAATTCAGTGTGAGTGGAGAAATCATTCGGCAGCACCTCCATCGACTTCGGAAGCACTACAAGTTGGGTCGATGGGTCACACATGATTTGACTCCGGGCCAGAAGGCAACGCGAGCAGACACCTGTGTTTCTTTGCTGTCTCGTCTGAGGAAGGAGCCATTTCTGGACAGGGTGTTGACATGTGATGAGAAGTGGTTTTGTACGAAGCTCCACAGCGCCGTCATCATTGGTTAGCATCCCATGAACCGGTTTCAAAACAGCCGAAACCAGCACTGCACCAGAATAAGGTCCTCCTGTGTGTTTGATAGACTGCTCGCGGCATCGTGCATCAGGAACTGCTACCAGCTGGTCAGAGCATCAATGCAACTGTGTACTGTCAGCAGTTGAGCCTTATTCAAGAAAAACTCAAAACTCTGGAGCCAGCAGTTCTGAATCGCAAAGGGGTCTTCCTGTTACAGGACAAAGCTAAGCCCCACGTGGCTAGGATGACCCGGGATACCATTCTACGCCTTGGATGGGAAATACTATTGCATTCGCCATACTCCCCGGACATTGCACCGTCCGATTTTCACCTGTTCCATTCCTTGGACGCCAGTTCAAATCCCCAGTTCAAGTGCAAAATGCACTTGATACCTTCTTCGCTTCGCGGCCCACCAAGTTCTACCGCGATGGAATCCATGGCCTTCAAGGACGTTGGCAGAATGTCGTCGATGCTGATGGGGACTATTTTTGATCTTCCAGGTACGTCTTAGGTAACATATCGATGTTCGAATGTTGTGGGTGAAAAAGCGACAGAACTTTCTTGCTTACCTTTATACTTAATATTTTTAAAGCATACTCAAGACAAACGCTTTCAAGATGGCGGTCACTGATGTTAAACCCTCCAATATGTATCACCTCCTATCCAGTATCCATTAATAGCTATTTGCTTTCATTAACAGTTTATAAAAGAACAGGTTTGTTCTTTACTCTGTATTTGTTGTACTTCCTCTCAATTCTATCGTTCTTGAGTCCTCTTCCTCTCCTCTTCTTATCATAGGAGGCATAATTTTGGCTATGAAGGTTTACATAGACACTGCTCCTACATACGAATTTTCATCAAAATTGGGCTCTGACATCTGGTGAGTGTTCCTTTTAAGAGCAAGTACTCGATCTCAATCTTGATGTCCCATAAAATTCAAATGCGACCCGAACTAACGAAGTGATTGAGAAACTTGAAATGTTTCCTACCTATAAGGAATAACATTAAAGTACCCCCAGCCACCCACTGCCGTGTCTGCAATGCAATGTATTTTTCCCTACGTTTTGGAATCTGTTTTCTACTCTTTTAAAACAAGGTGTTTTGTTGGGTTGTATCATTGAGTAAATATCTCCTAGAGAAATTTTTCTTCGTTCAACTGCGTAACGCGTTCTGAAGGCTTCAAACCCCTTGTTCAAATAGTTAGTGTGTAAAGACGCTCAGATGTCGCTACTGCGCTCTGAAACAAAAATGCGGACTTTAGTTTTCTGCTTGCTGTATTGGCAACTATGCTATATGTAAGGAAAAAAATAGTTTGCCAAACACTTCCTTTCTACCTTCTACGTAATGATTTATTGCCGGGAGTAAGATAGTCTGCTGGATACCTCCCAGTAAGGGTTTCGTTCAGGTCACATTACTTTGTTTCGGATTGTAAGAATTCTTCGAGAAATTGTGTAGAGAAGGAAACAGCAAGAAGGCCCACACTAGTGGGTGAGCGGGGGGAAGGGGGGATTTTGTTCTATGGTAGAGCAATGGTTTTAAATGCGGAGAATAACGTGCCTTTGCCAGCAAGGTCGTTTGACCCAACCCCACACGCACGTCGCTATAAGGTCTCGCCATCCGACAACTTTCTCTCGAGAATTAGGGTGGAAGGTGTGTGACGTCAACTCGAGACCAAGGGTTTATTTATGCCTTGCTAGTCCCTCGAGTAGACATAAGATTCGCGGATATAAATACACATTATTTTGGTTGTCAGAAACCTATTTCATGCGAGCCATTAAAAAGAGATAATCAGATATTTTTTTCTTTTAATATTTGGTATTAAGGCATTTGCTTGAAATAAAACTAAGATAGTTAACAAGGAAGTTATTACAAAGTATAAGGAAGGATTATATAATCACGTCAAGAACACGCTTCGGTAGCAACTCTGCTTTAAATGTTAAATCCATTGTTTCTGTTTCAAGGCTAGGACCAGACATACTCTTTTAGAGGTTCAAATACCCTATACTGTCTTCACCCTAAAATATCTCCAAATAACCTCTATTCCTAATTTTTAGAACTTCTAACGTATTGTCTAATTAAATGTCTTGTAATTTCTAAATTCCTAATACGAGTTAAACATCATATACTTGTAAAGGGTAACTCATTTACTACTGTTAGTACCAATACTTGTGAAAGAAAGGAGTGTAAAAGAGGAAGGAATGTACACATACTTTGTCCAACAGATTTTATTTTGAAGTGCCACATACAATACTTTGAAGTTAAGTATTATATTCATTTCAAAGCTGTTAATAAAATTAAGCATTTACTTCTTGACAGCAATTTCAAGGGTATTTTCCTATTTCCATGAGGAAGTAAAACATGTTGATATTTAATTGGAAAATATTATCAATAATAATAATACTGTTTATACTTATTGTAAAATATTAGAAATGATTGAAAAACATCTTGATAAATAGGGGTCGGTCAATGCAGAACAAAGACCTCCACGTTAGATCTTTAAAAGTAATTGTGCCACTCGTGTAATTCTTGATTACTTGTTACAAATGTTGATTGTGAGATAATCACTCCTCAGTGCTATTAAAATTACTTGCTATAGCAAAAAAAAAAAAAACTACTGGTGTCAACACTAGAAAAGCCGATGAAAGTAAAATTCAGTGTGAATATGACCTGTAAATGATTGAATTGAATTTTATTGAAGGCATTTAGGCAATTTTGGCCCAGGTCAAATGGATGATTATGGGAGAATTGGTGGACCAAACCATTTCGTTGAATGGATCCGGGAAGGAATTGAACCCGTGACTCATGGGCAAAGCAATTTAATGGGGCCCGTACCTAACCAGACCTCCATGGAAGCGGTAAATAAAATTGGATCGTTAGCAAATTTGTAAAATAAACGTGCATTATTAAAAAAAAACTTTTCTCTAATATTAGGACAAAACTAAATTATACGTTTCACAACAAGCACCTACAT
>JAGDQP010046249.1:0-15363 GCA_022664845.1 Lepisma saccharinum
GGGGGAGGAGAAAAAAGACAAACCTGACTCACACGCACCCAAAACATCTTTTTCCCTCAGCACAGAGTAAGGGAAGACTTCTCTGGTTTCTCTTCTCAGCCCACTCTCGCCTTCATTCCGGCCACATGTCAACTTTCTGGTTGAAATAGTCTTCCATTCACTACATACACTGTTGACGAGTTGTAAAGAATAAAAATAATAATAATAAAAAATGTTTAAAAATTAATTCGTAAGGCATAGTAAAATTATGACTCACTGTAGGGCTATCTATGCATTAAAGATGTATGCGAAATTGTAACTTTATTAATGATTGTGTTGGCAAGAAATCTTTGATCAAACTTCTAATGCATTTGTACAGGACTAACCGGGCTTCTGTTCGGAGTTAGAGATGGCCTTAAGAGTAATTATTACTGTTCAAGCACTAATGCGTCTGCGTGAGAACGGCCCAACCTTTTTTTGGGCTTTCTGAATTGATACACTATTTGAGAGAGAGAGAGAGAGAGAGAGAATCATTCTACGATTATTTATTCACTTGTTTAATCACAGATTAATTTACTACCAATGATCACCGTATATGAATATTTGGTAACCCTTGCTTGCAGTTTGCGACTGGGTTCAATGGGTCGAGCCGAACGTAAACGATAGTGAAGAGATTGATTGTGAAAACATTTTAATTTTTAAATATCTCGCAGGCTAATATTGTCAGTTTTGTGTAAATAAGAAAAAAAAAAAAAAAAAAAAAGAGTTTTGCTTAAGTTTCAGGACGGTACATTTTATGAAATGGTAAGGCAGACATAATATTGAACTGGTTTGAAATTGGTATTTCGAAATTTAAAGTTGACTGTTGTAGATCACTGTCCTCCCACATCCGTGCAACCTGGGAAAACAGTATATTAATCGCATTTAAATTTTGGGTTAACTATAGTAGTGACGGACCAATTTTTTGAAATTTACAGGATGAATTGAGATAATTGTGTGATGTTTGTGAGCAAAATAGTAATGTGGGTAACATTATAAGTGAATTATAATATTGTTGTATGGTTTTAAGATGTTTTAGGACACTGCATGTTGTGGCGGTAGGAACTATTTTGCGTAGAGTTACATTTGTTGTCATGTGGAAGGCGGTAAGGCAGTGTTGAAATGGCGTGTCTTTGTGATGGTTATGACATTTCTTGCGTTAGTGTTATTGAATCGTATAGAAATGACGAGGGAAAGTGCATTTAGAAGATTATCTAACAGAGTATTTATGGAAAGGAAAGGAAAGACCCTGAAACAATTGTACACGACTTTCTAATGGAAATTGGTAGAAATAACACGCCTGTGTGCTAAAGGTAATTGTGAATGTGTCAAAATATAGTTTGTAAATATACGTGAACGCACCTAACCTCCACCTTCATATTTTCAGTAATTTAAGATAATTTACGAAAAATGCATAGAAGGAATTATTAATAATAAATGTGAACATATAAAAATATATTTTGTAAAGATACATGACCGCACCTAACCTCCACTTTCGTATGGTCACTGATTTAAGATAATCTACGAGAAGTGCAAGAAAACAATTGCGTAAATCGCTCTTTTTCCATGGACACGTAATGTGTGTGTTTTAAGTGATATTGGTTTGGTTTTAGTGATTTTAAAATTGGTCCATCACTACTATAGTAATGCCTAAATTTTATTTGTGACGAAAGGTTAATTAGGTTTATTTTCTACCTGCCAAGTGAAATAGCAGTTGTATTTTCTAAATGCTGATATTGGCAATACATTCAGGCATGCCAGTGTCCTAGAACCGCTACACTTTGCTTAATTTTGATTTTGTTATGTGGGACTACAGTAATTAGAGTATCCAATTAGCTTCGAGGTCGACGTGAAGGGTGTAGATAACTTGTCCACCTATGATGAAGGGTGTAGATAACTGGTCCACATATAATGAAGGGTATATATAACTGGTCCTCCTATATAAGAACACAAATATATTTAAAACTCGAACTAAACTTTCAGTAAGTACTCTTGTCTGCTGGTACATCTATTACAACGTTTTTCTCTTTTTCGTTTTCTCGATACATTACAGAATTATATTCGATTTATACAGGAGTCTTTTGTTAGCTACCTGGTTTGTATAGAACTTACGTTTGAAATATAACACTTGTCCGTTTATGTAAAATAATTAATTTATTTTTATCCTAAATTCATGTTTTTTTCTTTAATCACTTACACGTGTTTCCAAATACAGTTTCAGCTTATTCCAACGTGCTGTTATGATCTTATCAGCTGTTTCTTATCTATGAAAGGTTTAATGTGAATGATTCCTGGAGTCACATGACATTTCATTCATCTGTATTGTGCCAGCTAATTGGTTATTAGTGTTATGTGACAGAAATGTTTTTTTTTAAATTCTGCTGCAGCAGGGTTCCAACTCACCTGGAATAGTCAGGGAATCCAGTTTAGCACCAAAAAGTCAGGGAATTCGATATCTTATTGTTTGAAGTTCATTTAGCTACAGCAGGCATTTAATGTTAGATCGTTTTTGAAAGTACTTGGAGGCTAATGTGCCAACCACGAAGCAATTTAAGAAAATAATACAGTGAAATATTTTGATGTATCTTTATTTTCATGCAACTATGATATATATACAATATGCGGTACTGGAATTTTCTGAGTAGTGACCTGGAAAAGTCAGGGAATTTTATCTTGGCAAATGAGTGGGAACCCTATTCAGTCCGTTTGATGTTTCTCGTTTTGGTGTACGGAATTAGTGAATTTGCTTGGTGATTGTAACGGTTTATGTATATTTAAGAAGTTACTGTGGATTATAATCAGCTTCTGATGTGTTTCTGAAGATGTTAGTTCTACCAATGGCTTTCTCAACTTTTTTTCTTACAATTGCCTGGCCCCTGATACTGCTTTTGCCATACATACACCGCTTCAGGTTAGGTTTGTTAGCTTTAGAAACATTAATATCGGATTATTTACGATGTTATTAAGTCTCAGCTTAGGAAGAGTATATTTGAAGGGTTTCTTGGGTGTTCTACCTAACAAATTACTAATTCCAGGTTAAGTAAAGTTAGGTTAGTTTGCTTTAGAATTATTAAAATAAACTTATGATGTGAGGAATGTTAGACATAATTGTCTAACATTCGTAGACATAATTGTCGTCTGTTTTAAAGTTTTGTTTAATTTCATACTAGGGGGCCAGGGGGGGGGGGGGTGAAGTACCCCCATAAATTTTTAAAATAGTACGCTTTGTACTGATAAAGCTGTAATTATTGTTTTCTGTTATTGGTGTATTTGTATGGACAGGTTGAAATTTTGATCGGTTAGTAGTATTCGAGATGATTATTTTCGTCGTATTTCAGGTTACGGCTCTACTTTTGAGGACGGTTCTCAAAGATATTACTAGTTTTTTCCATTTTTGCACAAATTTTTATGTAGTTGGCCTACATTGAGTTATTTAAGGCTACGGAACTAGGGTTGCGAAAAAAAAAAAAACCGATGAACATCCACATAAAAAAATACTCTATTCCACCTGTAAATTTTCCATTTTTGAAGACCGTCTGCTAAAGTGTACCCCAGGTTACTAGTCCACCATCCAGAGGGCAAGTTTCGAGTGAACTGACTCTCAAGGATTGGACATTTTTATTAATATATTGAAGAAACAACATATTAATTTAAGAGCTCAGTCCTGGAGAGTCAATTTCCTCGAAACTTGCCCTCTGGGTGGTGGACCAGTTATCTACACCCTTTCATAGGTCGACTGCCTTATGTCCATTTTCGTATAAAATTTACTAGTTTAATTTTTGGTGGCAATGTACAAGTTCCTATGCACTTTTATGTGTTTACCTTCATGTCAATCGGAGTATAACGCCTCTTTTTCTGACTATTCGTGTGTTTAGTACATCTTATTCGTTTCTAATATTTTGTGGGTTACATGTTGACGTAGGGTGACGAGACGTACTGATCTTCGCAGGACAGTACTGTTTTCATGAAGGTTGTCCTGCTTGATTCGAAAAGCTGCATATGTCCTTTCTTTTCAAAGAGTCCTGTTTCCATCTTTTGATACACTTTCGTTTTTCTGATACTGAGAAACAGAAAATAAATACCTATATTTTTCTTCATGGTAATTCTTTCGTTTTTGTTTTCCTGCTTTCAGATCAGTTAGTGGCAACAGTGCTATTTCAGGATTGTTCAGGGTTAGTAAGTTTGTATATTGTTTGCACTGACGTGAATGTCGAACACAAAGCAACATTGTATTGTTGGGAGTCGAAGAAAATAATCAGAATTTAAGTGTTAATGTAATCTGAAGATGGCACCGAGAAAGAAATACATATACGTCTTTAATTCGGACTTCAATGTTTCTTTTTTTTCTTTTTTCTCGAAGAGAGAAAGGCAGGACAGTGTCGTATATTGCCAGAAGTCATTGGTTGGACATTTTCACATTAGTTTACCGTTGAAGATCAAATATCTCAAACAATACCAAATTAATATTGCTAATCTGTTAGTTTTTGAAAATTGCGATGTTAGTACTGTCAGTAGCCACAATGATTCATTATTTCGTCGGTTGGATGACATATCTCAATTTTGTTAACTTTTCAAGAGAAGAAGTAGCTTTTTAAGTATGTTTGACAAAAATGTCATACAAATAATTAATACAGATTTTTTTCCTCCGATACTTGAAAGTTAAGTGCAAGGAAGCGTGCTGTAACTTATTTCAGATGATGAAGGCTAGCAGGAACTGTATAAAGTATCTCTGTAACTCAATTTTGATAAAAATGAGATACGTCAGCCTATTGACGATTCATTTTGCTTTAGGCTCGAAAATATTAATCCTAGGTTTCCGTCACTTGTTGAAAGATCAGGAGTACAGAATGTTTCCATGCTTGAGGGTTTTCACACTAATTGAAGATCTCAAGTAAAAACTACTAAATAGGTATAGCTGTGGTTTTTTACGACTAATAGTTTAGTCAAAATTGAAAAATCTTGAAGAAAGTGGTTTAAAATATACTTCAGATTGTAAGAAGTATGTTTCTTCCTTTTATTCGTCATGTATAGAGTATATTGAGCAGTGATTCTCTCCATTCTCTAAAATTAGCATCTTAGATTGGGTTAGACTTAATACAGTTATTGAATGGAACACTGTTCAATATAGTTAATTTTTAAACAAAATCACAGGAAAACAAATAAATCATTGTCTGCTTTTTGATGAAATTACAAATGTGAGAACATATGTAACTTCTAGTAAAGGTAAAGAATGGAGCACTGTTAATACTGGAGTAGATTTGAGAAGGGTTCTAGTATTTTAAAGATACGTTCATTCCTTTCCATAATATTTTAACAGTTCTAGAATTAACTTTGTGCGTACCAGCACAGAAAGTGGTTTCACAAAATAATGAATAATTTGTATCCAACTGAAAAATCACAATTAAAAATTGAAACTCTGATGCATTTAATAATCACATAATGTAACTTTAATTGACGTGCAGTGAATTTTACGAAATGATTTTGCAAAATGAGAAGTAACTTCGAGTATCCACCATAAAGTCCACATAGCATTAGCTGGGATCGAATCGAGGACCCCAAGCAACAGTGCTGACTGGTGAGCGCTGTACCGGTAACTCACGGCGACCCTAGATTTGTCCGAGTTGCGCTATTATCACCCCATAATTTGCATGATTAAACTGAGAAGAAAAAAGACATATCAATACCTTGTGTCCTGATTTTCTCTTCCCATAATGTGGTCATCCTAGTTGACCAGTAATGTATTACGATACTTTAAAGTAGTCGAATACGTCATCGTCTTCACAATGAGGTGGTAGCCTGTTCTCTTCCACAAGATTATCGATTTTTACGCCTAAACCCAGTAATGCTGAACATGCGATTTAGGTATGAAACAGTTCTTTTTAACTAAACCTAATAGCAAGGGTCCGTGTTGTAAGCATCCGTTAGAACCTGATATGTTAACGATTAGTTTAGATCAGTTGGTTTTGCCATATGTATGGTTTATACCACTTGCAAATAATTACACTAAAAATAAACTAAACTGGGTGATGCGACAACCACTGAAGGGCCCTGGCTTGTAACACGGCTGTATTGCGTTCAATTAGAGGGTTACGTGGTTAGCGACTCCTCCTCTTAGCCGTATGTCTGACTTTCGTGGCCACAGTCCGCTACTTGCTGAAACTAGCTATTTTAAATACTCATTTAACTTAAAAAGATTCTCGGTTTTCAATTTTGTGCATGCTCTGGCGACATACACGCCTACTTCTAACATTGGTAAAATGGGGGGTTTAGCTACTTTTATATTGCTGTCTATATTCAATTGATCATTGTTGGCAATGCTGGGTCAACAACGAAATTTTTTAGTCCCCATCGGGAATCAAACCTGGGACCGAGCGCGCTACCGACTAGGCCAGGCAGGAGGCTTTAAATAATCGCACAGCCATTCCAATAAACACCTAGCGATAACCATTAATCCAAAAGGCCATGTGCCATTTTTTTCAGGTTAAGTTCCGCAGACGACAGCCAGAAAAGCAAAAGATACCATAGAAAACAGCTGTCGCCGCAAACATGAAATGTTGAAAATGCCATATCAGTATGTTTTGGTGTATATATACAGATGCTTATCAGAATAATGGAAACACCTGAACGAAAGTGCAACTTACCAGATTAATATGGTGTCGGGCCACCTTTCGCCTTCAGAACAGCCTCGATGCGACGTGGGATGGAGGCATAGAGGTCGTGAATGGTAGCAAGTGGAATATTACACCATTCCTCGTGCAGGGCATCGGCCAGTTCTGTGAGAGAGGATGGAGGTGGAAATCGTCGCCGGAGTCGTGTTTCCAAGATGGACCACAGATGTTCAATTATGTTGAGATCTGGGGATTGGGCGGGCCAGGGGAGGTGTTGAACTTCATCCCTATGTTCCTCAAACCACGCTGCAACAACTCCAGCTGTGTGAATGGGTGCATTATCATCCTGGAATATGGCGTCATTGTCCGGGAACAACATCCGGACCATAGGATGCAAGTGGTCTCCTAAAATTGCGACATAATCGTTGGCAGTGATGCGTCCGCGAAGTGTGACCACAGGAACCAATGAAAACCATGATATTGCGGCCCACAGCATCAACGTGCCGCCGCCATGTTTCACAGTTGGGCGGAGACACTGCAGATAATACGCTTCTTTGGGCGTTCTCCACACATAAACACGGCCCGTGGTTTGGAATAGGGTGAATGGTGACTCATCCGACCATACCACACGTTTCCAGTAATCAACGGTTCAAGTTGCATGGTCGCGGCACCATTTGCGGCGTGCTAAAGCGTTCTGGTCCCTGATGAGAGGTTTGGCCCGTGCAACACGACCCCGTAAGTTCATGTCATGTAATTCGCGGCGGACTGTGATTGTCGAAACAGGTTGGGGGAGGTGCTGATTGAGTTCCTCCGTCACTTGCGCCGCAGTTGCACGACGGCTCCGCGTGACAATGCGCTTTAATACCCGGCGTGCCCTGTCACTGATGCTTTTCTTCCGCCCACTGTTCCGCTTCCCCGATGTGGTTTTCCCGTGTGTTGTGTAGGCCGTCATCACCTTCGACACTGTCCCTGGCGACACACCTAACACACTAGCCACTGCCGTCACACTCACTCCACATGACCGCGCACCAACAATTTGCCCTCTTTGAAACTCTGAGAGGTCTCCCATTTTACACTACCTCCGTCTGCTGCAGCCACTGCACACTCCTGTTCCACGACGCCTGACGTAGTATGGAGACCGACCTAACACACCACCACCAGCAGTCCGTCGCTGCGGTCGCCACGACACCACTGCCAACCCATACATCTGACGTGTTGCCAACTACAGGTGTTTCCATTATTCTGATAAGCATCTGTATATATATTTAAAAAAAAATCTGAGCAGCAAATCAGTTCCGCTCGTTTGCCTTCATTTCCATTCCTGTTAGGGAAAAATATCGAACCTCACTTTTTCTAATCCGCCTTCGTCCGCTGTCGCTTATTCGGTATAAAGCCTGTTTTTGCCTTTACTTTCCGATGTGGCAAACTGGAGAGAGAGATATTGGACCAAATCTTTTCTATTAGTGTTTATATTACCCGGTGAGCCCTTATTAACGATACAAGAGTGCTCTGTTATTGTGTTAAGTCAGACACAGTTTAACTGTTCCTTCCGCTTCCTGGCCTCATGATTTTTAATGGCATGGGCACTCCACATCTCTTTATAAGATAATGGTATTACTGTTAATGGCGAAGCAAAAGAAACTTGATACACTTGCGGCAGATCCGTATAATACACAGTTTTGAACTACTGTATCAGTGTTAATGATCACAAAATTTCTTCCTGAGGAATATCAAACTTTGATATAACTCACTTTTGTTGGGCACCCACTTTTGTTTTGTTTTCCTTTTATTTCAACTATTGAGGCATTTATTTTTAGAACCTGTTTATCCTTTATATAAGTTCTGTGCGTATTCGCAAGTATTATGTACAATTTAATACTATCAATATCGTTGTGTAATTCTGGCTTCGGTATTACATCCAATTTTACATAAAAACTAACATGGAATTTCTCAGCTAGTATAATCGCTATTGAGAGTATCTGTTCAGACATACATACATCTCATCATATCAACTTACAGGATGTTAACACGAATATATATTCACATTCTGTATGAATACTATAGGTGTCTTTGCAGCTGAATGCTAAGAATTAAACAATGTGTCCAGGAATTAAATTCTAAGCCAATTAGTGGGAGGGCTATCCAGACATCATTTTGATGCTTTATCTGGACTTAATGCTTACATATTTGTAACTTCCTAAGCTGAAAATTGCATGTTTTATTCTGTTTAATAACTTATGGTGATATCCTAGTCATTGATACGTAATCGACCAAATATTACCGTATAATTATTGACCAATGTATTGTGTGCATAGTATAATATATAGAGACAAAACCATGGCGTGCGGTAAAAGTGGTGGTTAGGGCTTCGGGTAGGTAGTTTCGGAGCCACAGGCTATCAAAGTTAAGGTGGCATCCTTACAAATGACGTCATATTTCGAAAAGTAATAACATAAGCATGTATGCTTCGCAAATCACGTTCGAAGTAGTACCCAATACATATCTGTTTATGATTGGCGAATGGAGTTTAGAGGTGATTTCTATGCTTGCCCTGTTAAACCATTTAATTAATTGTCAAAAATATTCGTACATTGCGAAACCTGTCTGTGCGTCACTCCCTCAATCATAAACACAGCGTAAATGGATGAACTTTGGTCAATCATCGGGTACTACTTCGATTGTGATCTGCTAAGCTGACACCGCTTGCGTCATTGGGTCGAGATATGACGTCATTTGTGTTCATACCGCCGTAACTTTGAGTTGCTGTAGAACCGAAACTAAGCTTTTTTTTTAATTTCGTTAAATGAACTTCCTTTTTTTCTAGTTTTGATGTAATTAATCGCCTCCCGAAGTTTGGGACATTACTTCTGGGACACGCTGTATATCGACATTGTTCGTTCTCAATTTACAACAGCTATATCTCTTCCCATCAGGGCCACATTTTAAATTCATTCAAGTTGGGAGGTTGTGTAATTTTCCTATATTACAAATCACTTGGGACAAATCACTCAAATTTATCACGAGGTACTTAGTGTTGCAAACATTGAGGGAGACTGGTTATCTACAGAAACAATTGTCATTGGCTTTGATTTATAAGTCCATTACAGTATTTACGTGAAGTTAAGATAAATTACGTAATTCTGTTTCCTAATTTGGTTTTATGCTCCAGTATATTCTTATTGATTGACCTTAAGTAGTCTGCCAATGGTTTACAAGATTGATTTAGATATTAAGTAATTGTAAGATTGATTTTTAAAAAAATCCTTAAAATAATAATAATAATTTTAAAAAAATCACGTAGGACACGTCAAAAGATTTAACACTCCGAAATATTTCATCTAGTCCACTGGACTTCGTCGGGTGGCTAAAAGGTTAAACTCTCAGAGAAGGTCTGAACAGCTTTTCCCTTTGTAAGTGGGTTTAACCTTTTAGCCACCCGACGAAGTCCAGCGGGTTGAACGAAATATTGGTGAGTGTTAAATCTTTTGACGTGTCCTGCGTGAGGTTTTGTTTTAGTTTGTTTATTTTACACAAGATGGCGACACGTGGTACGATCAAAATGGACATTAGAAATTCCTTGCTATAAACTTTTTTTTTTCTTTGTACAAAATTAAGTTGGTTATAAGTACTAAGTTTTGCATCGATGTAATTTTTTTTTATATAATTTTTCTTTTTCCAGAAAACATGCACGTTGCAGTTCGTTTTCTTTATTTATATAACAGTTATTTTTGACAAGGTCAGATATTTTTTATTTTTCTTATTTTTTTTTCTTATTTTTCTCCTCTGAAGATTATCTCTTGGTGTTTTCAATTACTTTCTGCTTCTGAAGATGTGATTGTCCGTTTCATTCTACTACATTGGTGTTGTTTCTTTACTATCTTTAGAAGTCATTGCATGATCAGAGTACTTTAAGGGCTGCGGAGCCTGTACACAAAACCCTCAACCCCGATTCTTCAATTCATGGAACCACCGACTCTAGCCATGGCAGACACAAAGTCTATTCGTGAATTGGATCAATTAAAATGTTCGCAATATTGATTGTAAGCAGCTTACATACAAAAGCTTTTTGTCGCTGTCAACGTGAATCTTTCGGCATCCTCATTTGTTAAAGTTTTGGTTTATAAGGAATCGCTATTCCGATGCGGCATCTCATATTTAATTGAGTTACAAACAGAGTAAGATTAAATATTAAACAATGTTAGAAAATAAGGGCGGTATCTTTTACTAAGAGCTCATGAAATAAAAGGACGTAAAAATAATGAAAAGTGCTTTTTTTTTGTTTCTTGTTTGTTCAAGGAAACATCTTGTATTTCTTTCCTCCAGATCTTCCTTCATACCGATCCTATTACTTTTAGTGCAATTTAATGGAGGGAAATTATGTATGTGTTTCTAAGCAAATATTAGCTCAGGCTCCGAGGGGCATGAGTTCCTGTTTCATCCTAATCGAGCGCGTAGCTTCTACGGAAGGGACCTGCTATTTACGTAGGTAAATCGTGTTAAATTTGAGACCGAGTGCGAATACACAAAACAATACCCAATGGTACTCATCGCGATAGTGTTTCTCCCTCACCACCTTATCATGTCTTTCATGGTACCCGGATTACAGGGCTTTGACACACGTCACTTTATGTAGTAGGTATCTGGACTGATAATAGATGCCTTCATAAGCGAAATTTTAACATTACAGTATCAGTTTAGTTGGAGTGAATGTCCCAGCTCGTTCCATGTGGACCATGGACAAATACCGTGTGCGTGGGTTTTCTTTGGGTTCTCCCGTTTCCTCCCATTTTTTTTTATTCCACCAATTCTCTCATTATCCATTCGGCCTGAGCTTAAGTTACCTTAAATGAAATTCAAATGAAGTGAATGTCTGTACAGTTTTAGTGACACAGACTTGAGTAACCCAATAATTGCTTCCAAATTAGTACTTTTTACTTCTCCCAGACCAAAGTTGACTATTTGATTCCACATTAGATCCCGCTTTCAGTCTCCATATTTGTTTTATTTGCACGTGTGTGTGTAATTTGTGCAAATTACATGTGTTATTTCGCACATTATCCTTAAACCATAAATAGAAAGATTGAAGCATAGTGATAATATCGACTAACTCCGGTCACTTGCGAAGTGCTCTGATAAAGGCGTGACTTTAGATGTAATATGGGTAAGTTTTTTGTATGTGCAAATTAGCCAGCTCTAACGTACTTGCGTTGAACTTTTCTCGGATATTGCTTGTATATTAAACCTTAACCGTTTAGCTTATCTTTCATGGACAAATGATTTTAATATTGAGTAAGACGTACTTAGGGATAAAGCAAAGAATAATAGTGCAAGATTCAGTGTGGCCGCTTTGATAGTTTTCCTCTTGTTTTTCTCCTTTCGATCTTAATTTCTCCAAACAGTCATTTTCGTCTTCGGTGGTCGATGGGACTTGCTTTATTACAACTTTACGCTTCATAACTTTTACATTATCTGCGGGAGAAGAAATGTGTGACGGAACGTTGAGGTACCATTCCAGGATTCAACTGGCGTAACTGAGAACTAGGAGGAAAATATCAAAAGTGGCTTTTGAAATCGGGACCTCCGGATTGCGAAGCGAACGTGCTTCTATTCAGCCACGACGCGTGGTCGATATTGCTTAACATGTATAGACTAGTCGAACAATGAAATTTCATCGAATGATCTTGGCCTGAGTCAGAGTTGCTCACAGGTCTTAAAAGTTAAATTCAGAAATTCGAATGATCTTTTACCGAGCGGCCCTGGCTCAGTGGTAGGGTGTTGGCTTCTAAAGCATGCTAGAGTTTGTGAGTTCAATCCCAAAGGTCGACCATCCTGGCTGAGAGTTTTCCAGGTTTTTTTCTCAAGTCACACCAGGCAAATGCCGGAATGGGTCTTCAACTTAGGCCCTGGCTGACACTTGCCCACATCGTTTCCCCTCCTCTATCCGACCTGAGCCTTACAAGCCTAAAGGGCATAAATATAGTACAATTCGAATGATCTTTTTCTCAGTTCCTTCAGGTTTCTTTTTATAACACAGTCTTCGTGATCTAGTTGTTACAGTTGAGCACTTCTGATTGGTGGTGGGAGTCTTCCAGGTTCAAGTGCTATTGCCTGTCATCTTCACTAAGGCTTTCCAGGTTTTTCCTCAGTTATACTAGGCAAATGTAAAGATGGTGCTGGTTTCTACTACCCCACCCCTTTCTCCAGAGAATAGCTCGCCGAGTGTCGGTATCCCTCGGACATGTGACAGGCCTAGGCCGTAGATGTCAGTCAGTACCTGGAAATTGAAAATAAATTTAAAATTGTGCTTTATACTTTTACTTTACGTCACGTCAATGTATCGTGCATTTTCAACTTTTGAAATGCAGAAAGTTTTCGAAATAACTTACATCTCACATACGCAATAATCGACTTAAATTAAGCTTTTAGGAATGTATTAATTACATGTTAAGTTTGGCTGTATGTATAAGAACCGTCTGTATGTATGCAAATAGAATTTAAATAAGTCCAAATAAGTGTATAGTCTAATCAATCATTATCAATAGTAATTGTTCAAGAATAAGGAACTCGCCCCCTTGGTGTAATGACTATAGTCGCGGTCTTCGGATCGTCATTGGGGAGGTACTGATGTTTTAGTCCGTCTGCCAGCCAGCCTGAATGAGGTTTTCCTAAGTTTCACCAGGTGAATGGTTGTACGAGCTGTTCTACTTTCCCTGAAACAAATCGCTATGGGATGTTATCCGTCAGACTTGTGACAAGCAAAGTTCATAGATACCTGTCTAGCTCTTATGTAAATGTACTAAATATGGTACATAAATTCAAGAACAAAACGGGAATTTTTCTATTTTTCTGGGATAATTTTATGTTTACTGATACAACTATGGACACAAGTTTTGACGCATGTCTTTAGAGAATACTTCCCAAACTTGCAGAGATGTCCGTTCTATGTGTAATATCTATTAACGAATTTAAAATTAGGATTGATAATTGCCATTGAGTTACAAAAAATATCCCTCTCCAGGATAAAACGACGGATCTATAAAAATTTGGTGAAAATGTTGGACTTAGAATTTTTTGTCAACGAAAAGTCATGTTTTTTTTGTTTTTTTTTCAAATTTTACCCTTCTTTAGCTAAATATTAGGTCAATATTTTCCTCAAAAGTACGTCATGTTATGGTGCATATCTCTGCAAGTTAACAAATGTTTATGATATTTCAATATATTTATTTTTGCAGTAAGAAAAGTTAGTTATAGACATGCATTAAAACTTTTGTCGATAACTGTTCTATGTGTGTGTAATATATGCTTGGGAAAATAATGCTAAATGTGGGGTTGCTTTACAGGGTATGGCTAGATCATAATATTAGTGATAATTATCAAAACTACATATAACGTGCTTAGACCACGATGAGATACCAACAAAGTGCTTCACTTTTCTGTATGTTTTCTCAGACACTGATAAGAAATATCTTGGTGTAGAACATAAACTTTATTTTTTATTTTTTTAGACGGAGGACGATGAAAGTCGATTTTCCTTTGTTGCTGAATGGTTTGATACAGAAGCCAGCTTATTACGAAAGTATTACTTGTTCTACTTTGTTGTAGATAACACTATTGAATTGGTAAGTAAACTTTTGATTCGTAAGACAACGTTAGATTATTATCGGGATTTCCTCCCACCCCACGTATAATATAATGCACATTTTTCATTTGTAGTATCGAAGTTAATGTGTAAATAACAACTGAGACCTTGCAGTGCTAAACGAGCGAGGTGTCAGAATATTCAAAATTGAGATTTTTGCTTTGAATGTAATCAGTCTATAGACCAGCACCAATGCACACCTAAAACATCTGTGTCTTACTATAGTACGCGACATTTAAGAGTTATCAGCCGTAAAACCGGTCTTAGCGTGGAGGTAAAGTGGGAAAGTTCATGCAAGCTTTTCCAGTGATTGAATGGAAAAACTCTTCGATTACATTCCTAATGTCCTGTCGGAAGCAAAGCAAATTATCACCGTTGTGAACTATACAGTACGGAACAGCAAATATTCATTCATTCTTGGAGTTACTTCATAAAGAAGAAATCGTACGAAAGATGGATACTTAAACTGTAAATCATTACATACTCGCTTCGCACGTACTTTCCCGCGCTAAGGCAATTTCTAGGACTGGTAAGTCTCTTAAATACCGCACATTGTAGTTCTAATATTGCCACAAGGGTGTATGTGAAATCTAGGAAAATGGATCAGTTGTAGAAAACAAATTTTGACTTGTAGGTTTTTGCAGGCTTCAATTAGGTTTTTCAAGGTAAGAAGTCATCTGTAGTTTTCTGACATTCGGTTGACCAGGTGGAAGATTATTTTCAGTGAAATCGTTACTGTTTAATAATCGCTGAATTAACTGCCTAGCAACATTAAAATATACTGTATTTATGCTGTTAGTGTTGGTATCACAATGATGACACTTGTTACCAGACTTTTTTAGGTAGATTTCGAAGAAAATATACCTATTGAGATCGGTACGATATGAAAGTGTATATTTATAAAATGTACAACCAACATGCTGCAAAGAAGGAAGTGAAGATTAACGGAGAGACAATAGGCATAGTTGATGAGTATGTTTACCTAGGCCAGCTTAAAACATCGAATGCAAAGGTGACTGATGAAATAAATAGAAGATGTAAAATGGCGTGGAGTTCTTTTGGAAGACTACACTTTATTTTCAAAAGCAAACTTCCAAT
>JAGDQP010046251.1:0-15363 GCA_022664845.1 Lepisma saccharinum
GCAGTAAAATTTTAATTTTGATTTAGTAAATTTGTTGCTCATGATACTCTACAACAAACTAAAATCATTATGTGAGATAAAATATTTACTGCATATAATTGGTTTACAAGATCAGATTCCTTTATTACACTTCCAGCAGTGTTGTTAATTTACACTTTTGAAAGAGAAACAAGGCTTGAGAATGTAAATTTTAATATGCTCAGCAGACTACAGCAAAATACTTTCTAAAGAATTGAGTCGAAACTTGTCAAAATAATAACAAAGACAAACGATGACTTGATTTCCTATTTAACAGTGACAATGTTCACCTATTGACCACGTACGCAGTCTGCACAATACTTGAAGAGTAACGGGAGAAAACAAGAAATGTCACAAAACAGGTTTATTGAGAAAATCAAGTTTGAGTGCCTTAATCGCTTGACAAAGGTAATATTCTCTCCTGTGGTCATTTAGAAGTGGTTTCCTTCGCTCTTTGACAGTTTTGTAGTTTCAATTTTCCCCCACAGAATGAGCTATACAGCACAAAATTGCTAGAACTGGACGTTCCTCGTTTTCTCCCGATACCCTTCACTGTAAAATACGAAATTGAGAAAAGGAGTAAAACGTATACGAAATAGAAAAAAATACAAATTCAGTTAGTTTGGTGATTAAGTTGCTACATGAATATCAATTTAATTTCCCGTTACAAACCCGTAACGTAAGTTAGCTGTAGGCAAAATGAATAGTCTAAAATTTTAGCTGTTGATAAACTTACATATTGACAAAATTATTACTGGAGGAAACTTACCTGTCCACAAAATGAATTGTCGACTAAACATACCTGTCGACAAAGTGATCTGTCGACGAAACGTACCTGTCGACGAAACGTACCTGTCGACGAAACGTACCTGTCGACAAAATGAGTTGTCGACGAAACGTACCTGTCGACAAAATGATTTGTCGACGAAACGTACCTGTCGACAAAATGAGCTGTCGACGAAACGTACCTGTCGACAAAATGAGCTGTCGACGAAACGTACCTGTCGACAAAATGATTTGTCGACGAAACGTACCTGTCGACAAAATGAATTGTCGACGAAACGTACCTGTCGACAAAATAATCTGTCGACAAAGTGGTGTCGACAAGATGATCTGTCGACAAAATGATTGTCGACGAAATGAATGCGACCGCATTATAACATACTGTAACTGTTATGCGAGTCAACATATATGCTGAGGCAGTGCCGGATCTAGGGGGAAGCATAAGGGGGAAACGCTCCGGGCGGCAAACATCTAAACCTAAAAGCTCCTAGGAAGTAAAATCGCCTATTAAATTGAAATAGACCTAGACGTGTTCAAAATGTTAATACCGGCGCGCTAAGACATTTTTTTATGTTATTCCATACAACCTACTTCATCTCTAAATTTAAAACTGCGATTCAAGTCAGATAGGCAGGTCTACTGCCTTACTAGAGTTAGTAATAGCACACGCCGATCATTATAGTAAAGACGGTTGTAAGATGACGTTTAAAGTGGCGTCGTCCTACCAGGGATAATGAAAAGAAAAGAACCAAACCTGACTTTCCTAACCTCCACTAATCGTTCCTAACGCACTTACTATAAGAGATATGATAATATAAGAACGTTTGACAGGAAAAGTGAAGAAAAAATAGAATTTGGCATATTACAATTACGACCGTATTTTACTATTATGATCCGACGCTATTAATAGCGATGCCACGAGAGACTCCAGAGAAGATAAAAGTACGCTACGTGATGCGATACAATGTTGTGGCCGTCTCGTCTTTCGGTCGTGTTGTTTGGCCGCTTTCACATACGCGCGAGAGCGGGGCGAGAGCGAGTTCTCCCGCGCCAGCCTCGCTCTCGCTGATCCTTTCACATCAACGCGGGCACTGTCTACACTGATGTGAAACGGCTCATTTACTTCAATGTCTTGCTTGGCTTTCAGCGGGCAGCTCCCGCGAAAGTCTCGCCACATTTTTAGCAGGGAAACGCGGGTGTTTTCTCGTCCGCAGCGAGAGAAACCCGCTCGCGCTGATGTGGAAAGCCCAATTGCTCGCAATGTATTTCTAAACCACGCGGGTGTTGTCCGCTCCGCTCTCGCCCCGCTCTCACGCGTATGTGAAAGTGGCCTTAAAGACGATGGAAAGGGCGGCAAAATTTAACCCCCATAGGAAAATTTCTAGATCCAGCACTGTGCTAACGATACGTTTTTTACACGAACAGATAGACAAAGCTGGAATTTTAGGTTCCGCATTGTTAGCTATAGCTATGCTAACAAGAGATCTATAGCAAACCTGTACCAAACATATTTGTAGAACGGAGAGACAGAGCTGGAACCCAACTTGGAGCCAAACTTTGCCTGGAACGTGCAGAAGTAATACAGAAGGAACTTAGCAGCATTGAAAACCGAGATCTGACTAAAGAACGCGGTTAGCTGCGGAGCTGGAACTACAGGAACTCTTTCGAGGAAGGAGCTGCTTCGTTCGTCACTTAATGAAAATGTATAAAATTAATTCGAGACTTTACTCCTTTAAAAGTGTATAAGCAAGGATTCTGCTAGATTCCTCCAATTGGGGGGTTCAGCCCGAAATTCTCTAGCACGCATCCCCAACTTCAAAATTTTTATACGAATCGATAGAAACTCTAGAAAACTCTACATACACCCTCCTCCAGATATTGGCTTTACATTCTTGGAGCCTAGCAAAATCCCTCTGTACAAGAAGTGCACTTTTTTATAATGGTACGTTCTAAAAAAAAAAAAACTTTCATTCTTTTCAGTATTACAAGATTTGATCAATGTAACAAAGAAAATGTATAACAATACTGATTTATTTTTAATACAGGATTATGGAATTTTCAGAATTAATGATTAACAAAGAAATTCTATTTCAAATATTGTTTTAAACAGGAAAATATTTGGTTTCCAATGTTACGTATAATTTTAGTGTCATTGAAGGATTATATAATTAGGCTTCTTGAAACCATAATTATGCTCCAATTCAGCGAAGGATTATAATGCAGTTAAGAAGTTGGTGATGATTGTTTTATTTCGGGTAAAGTATTGCAAGAATTCTTCTGAAATCTGGTAAGAACCTATTTTTATTATTATTATTATTTATTTTCTTCTTTAAAATTCCTAGTCGCCTGTCAGGTCCCACGTGGAGACTGCTCAATTTCAGTCAGTCGATTCTTTATTCTGTACAAATATCGGTACTGTTCCATTATAATCACTTCATGGACCTTGTGCTCTCCATTTTTTCATGCAGTTTCATATGTTATCCATTCTTGTCTTCAGATTCAATACGCTAAGTTAATTAAGGCTAGCTTAGGTTAGGTTTGATTTTGTTTGATTGCTTCAAATACGAAAAAGGTAAGGAGTACAAGGATCATGAAGTGATTACAATGGAGCAGCTCCAAAATATCCTTAGACCCTACACATGTGCATGTTCCGAGAATTGTACTCTTCTGAGTTAGTTCAACTATCCTTTCTTCTTTCCAATCTCAATAATAATAATAATTAATAATAGTTCAGTCCATTTTATTTGTATATGAATCTCAAATTCGCTTTTACCGAGCAGCCGTAGCTCATTGGTAGAGCGTCGGCGTAGCATTCGGGAGGTCTTGAGTTCGATCCCAGCAGCCGACTATCTTGACTGAGATTTAACCTGGGTTTTTCCTCAGTCACACCAAGCAAATGCCGGGATGGCACCTTCAAGGTAGGCACTGGCCTACACCTTCCCGAATCCTTTCCCCATCCCTTATCCCGGCCCAAAAGGCCATAAATATAAGTTCAATTCAAATTCACTTCTATAAGTACTTGAAAACGTTTCTGTAGCTGATCAAACAGAAAATTTAAGATCAACTTGTTTTTCTGATATTATTTTTCGATCCTCTCGTAAAATTTGGTTTTCACCCCCCATAGTCTTCAGATAAGTAAAACAGATCTGCAGTCACGGAGGAATTTGTAAATACGAGATAAAAAAATATACAGTAGAGTCTCAATTATCCAGTGTAATGTGGCGGAAGGGCAGACCGGATAACAAAAAAGCCGGATAGACTGGCGTTCAATAAATACACACTTTCTGTCTCACCCATAGCATTAAAAACATCATTTTTATCCCAATCTGTTTCTCTGACCTCTTGGTACAGGTCAGTACGTTATAAACATTTGTTATGTACTGTACCATGCGTTTCAAATAATTATTACAGAAAAAGGAAGCGCAAAAGTGAAAATATGTACAATATTGTACACCTTTTCAGATAAATTTTATAATGTCTGACTCAAAAAACCAAGTACGCAGTGCAGTGCCTTACATGGGCGTTGTAACTATGGCTGGAAGAAAAGAAGGATGAGTAGTGTCAGTGGAGCAGATGTCGCATCCGCTGGTTGTCAATGATGCAGGTCACAGAAAGACGCCCCTTAGTTAGTTCCATCATCGAAGATTTTCATGGCTGTGTCAACTATTGCAGTAATCTTCTCATCAATGTTATTGGCAGCTTGATATTATATAAGTATTTTTTGAGGTTCAGCAAAAAGTTTCTGAATTTGAGAACTTGAAATAGGTGAAAAATGTCCTTAATCGTAGTACCAATATCATCTGGATTGAGTGAAACGTTGTCTGAAGTGGAGGCGGTGGCATCAGTGGCGGAAGTGGTGGACTTTGGCTTGAGGTCGTGGCTTTCTTGTCGTGAGATTCCTCTTGGCCTTTTTCTGATTTGAAGGTGGCGTAGCCACGATAGTTTGCGGGATGAGGGCCGCCACAGTTTACCGGGGTCGGTTCGTGTTTTCTTCAGGCAGGCTTTCGTCAGGTTACATTGTCCACATTTTAAGCAGCGTGGATTCATCCAACATGTATGTTGTGAATGTCCAAATCTTTGGCAGCGAAAACACTGTAGAACCAGTAGGACTATAAGCTTCTACTGCGACCCGGTAGTGAAGTACGTATTGTAGTGCATACAGTTCTTTGGTATTGACGGACCTTCCAAGAGACACAAGGAACAGTGAACAATTATAATAGATCTTCTCGTTTGTAGTTTTATCACGACCGTGTAACTGAGAGACTGTTTGGACAGGAAATCCAAGCTCTATAAGATCATTCTTGACGTCATCAGGAAAGTTTCTGTATGACTACTTTTATTGGGAGTTCTCTTTTCGGGATCTCTGTAGCAAATTCAATGTTCGTTTGTCGGCACTAGGTTGAAATCTTATCGTAATCTGCTTGCGTCATCTGTTGTAACTTGATTTGATCTTATGGGTGCAGATTGGTGGCAATTGACGAAGTTACTGCATACTTCTGGTGAAGTTATATTTATTTTCAATACCGTGGATATACAGTGGCGGTGGCTTCAGCTCCGAACGTGACTTTTTTGCGTTTGACTGATCAGAATGTCAAGAAGCAATGGAGTGCATAGAAGCTTTATCCATATCTTGATCAGGATTGAGTATGGCAAATTGATTTTGTACATCGACCTGTGAAGGCGTTTCGTTAGAACGTTTGGGTGTCTTGACTTTTTTTCTTTGGTTTACGGAAGCTATAGGTTTCCATGTCGGAATCTGTTTCACTAGCTGTGGAGACAAGCGATGAGGGCGGCACAGTAGAGACTGGCGTAGCGGTAGAAGAAGAAAAACCAGGGAAAAGCTGTAACGAGTTGCTGTCTAGAGGAGGTGCTCCGGTAACAGAATCCATTCGCCCGATATCTGTCTTCTCTCTTGTGGTGAGTGCCTGGGTCGGTATGTTAACTAAAGACGAACTTCTTTTCTTGAAAGAGACAAGGGAGTGCAATTTTACTTTGTCTTTATTCATCGTTGTTTCACAAGCTTCAAAAAATCCCTCCAATTCCCCCTTCTCCCTGTAATAACTGACAATAATTTGTAAATATACGAATTGGGCGGAAATGACGCAAGTTATTTGCTGTTTTCTGCAGGACCCAATGAAAATATATGAATTTAATTACGAAGAAACTCTAACTCAATCTTTATAGCTATCTTTTATAGCTCCAATTTTCAACATTAACGATACTCCACTATAGAGAGCATAATAACTTCCCATATAGTAGTGGATTTGTGAGCAGCAAACAAGTGAAAATGTCTACCTCTACTTCGAGAGGCGTGCCCAATTTTCATCTACAAGACATTGTATTTATATAATGATAAAGAGAATTACAAGTTTCGTTCTAATTGGTTCAGTAACAAAACTCTGTGTGCCTAATTTTACTTGAAAATATGACCAAAAGTTGGAATGAGGCGACAGAGTATTCTGGATACACTTACCAAGTTTTAAACAAATAATTTACTAAGGACCCTGATTATATACATCTTCTGTACTATTCAAGAGAAGATGTAATTATCATTTTTAAAGTGAATAAAATGTTATCACAAAATTACCACCACCCATCAAAGGTAGTTACGCAATATATTCTTAGACACAGTTTTATTACGCCACATGTGCTTCATTGAAAAATTATAAATTTTTATTTCCTTGCAGTATATGTTTATATAACTTTTTTTTTACAAAATAGAATATGTATTAAAGCTATTTGGAATAACAAATAGTTATAACAAACTACGCCCACATATGAGTTGAGTTTTATTTCTTGTTAGGATTCCTAACTCTATGCTTTAGAAATTGACCTGAAAAGTTAAAAGTTGTGTATACATTTTGACCGTCCAAAAGAGTGTATATAATTGTTTATATTTGAAATCCATTAATATCCGATTCCTAGTTTTAGAGCTAACCCCCTACTTATTATTTGTACAGTACATAAAATCTTTTGTTTAGTGCGCTGTGATTTCTTCTGATAATGGATATCAGTTACGAAGCTCTTAGGACTAACTAGAAAGATAACAGCCTGCCACCTAGGAACGCATAGTTCATGTATTAAAATGCATAAAGGAAGAACATTATAATACCTGTGCAACTGAATATGATATATTTTACGTCGATAATAGTACTACTAGTTGATATAAGTACCTATCTAACTACTCAATTGATGGATCTATCTATCTATTTATTTATCTATTTAATTAATCACTAACTAACTACTTATCTATTGCCATATTTACAGGAAAATAAATGCTCAAAGTAGTTTATAACCCATAGAGTATGAACATTTACAATTTAACAAGAATGAACTCATCTCGGGACTTTCTTGTTACTCCCCGACAAATTCATTTTGTGTTATATCTACAGAATTTTTGATCAATCAGGTTTTCTTTTCCAAATGTATTCTCCAATATACTCATTTGTTACCTTACTTTTGGTTACGTTGCTTTTCGTTACTTTACTTTTAGAAGTACGATACATACAATATTTTCGTATACTAAATTGAGTAAACAGACTTCGACACAGTTGTAAGCTTAGAATTTTTAACAAGTAAATAGAGAAGTCTTTTGAGGAAAATCGAACAGATTGTCCTACACAATTCATGTGCCTATTTTTTTTAATACACAGCACACATTGAACCCATCCCTTCCTGGTTGATATCACTCTTTCCTCATCCGCATTGTAGGTCTTAAATAACAATCAAATTAATCCACATTTTGTCATATCACAGGGCTATCCGCCTTCATTCTAGACACTTGTCTATTTTATCTGCCTGTTAAATAAACTTCTCTCTTTTAAGTCAAAGTGTATGGTTATCCTTTTTTCGTGAGTCGAAGTATACACAAGAAATAACATGATATATTTTTTATCATAATAACTGATAAAATAGTTCAGTGAGAGATATTCAAATTTGTTCTCTGTTGCCATGCCCTTCAAGAAGGCAACATAATAAAAGTATCAAGTAAAGATTTGTAGAAAATAATTTGCTGTTGTCATCTTTTAAGCCCCTACACTTAGTCATTATTCACATGAATGGAGGAGCACGCGCAACAATTATGAAGAGTATGATACTTTTTTAAAGAGCACAATCTCTTCGAAATCATTTTCCTTCACAATTTCATCAATAAATAACCCTACATATGTATATTAAGATGGCCAACGTTCCGGAAACCGGGATTGTATCGGTTTTTCAACCTTCTTCCCGATGTCCCGGCAAACTACTTCGGGACACATAATTCTCCCGGTTTCTTTTCAAAAAGCAAATCATTTTCAGGCTCGGGTGTGTTTTCCTTGTTTTTGGAAACAACTTCTAAATGGAAGAAACTGAAAGAAGCCTGTCTTTATCTGAAAGGAAAGCAAGTGGATCGAATGGCCGTTCTGAATGAAATGCTGAAATCTAAGAAAGAGTGGAAAGACAAATTTTGCCATAAAAAGTAGATTATTTAACTTTCCGAACAGTTTTTGCAATTCCATCTAACAAGGAAAATATTTAGATTTATTCCTATCATTGGAAGCAATATTTCAAGTGTTGTATAACTATAATCTTTGGTGTGTGAGGTTTATCAGTTAGTATCAAAGGATAGAGAACTTATCAAGAAATGTAGGAGCAGGAACAAATACGTGCACAGGCTCGATTCTGCTCATTCGTTGTCTGCCTGTAAAAGTCAAATGTCTCAAATTTATCATTGACCTTTACTCACCTCGAGGTCATCGCCTGGTTAATTTTGATTAAGTGTTGATCAGTAGTCAATTCTTGCACTAGTTTGCTTGTGTTTGAAACAAATGAAGACCACAGGAAAAGAATGTGTTTTGTCCATTTTATTGGTTTTATAGGAGAGCGTTCTAAAAATTCAGAATCAGCATTGTGTATACCAGTATGTCGAATAAAGATTTGCTTGTAACGGACGGACTATACATGTAATCTGTTCTAATGCATCTAGTAATGTGATCTCTAGAGTTCAGGGTACCACACAAGAGCAGTCATCTCTTCTGAAAGACTTCTCCCCTTCTTGGAGGTAAAATCTTATATCCCAAAGTATTTAAGCCATATTAATGAAAGATCAGAACGTGGTCTCGCATTTTATTCGACTCGGTAAAATTAGCAAAATCATCCAAAAGTTTACATCAGTATTTCTATGTATTGGCAGTATACTACTTTCAACTACATTAAAGTTATGCTTCCACTGTAGCCGTACTAGAAAATCTAAAATATTTAACATAGCAACGTATTTACAGCAATGGCAGCTGCCGAAAGCAAAAGTACACAAATACATTCCAAAAATGTTGAAAAAATGGGCAACTTTGAGCGCACATGCAGTAATGATTATGCGTTTCTGGATCACAAACTAAGTGGCTTTTTAGTGTCTATTAGATATTTGACTACAGCTTAAGATGGTTTCAGAGTTTATTCCTTAACTTTGAATTCTGGGGTTGTATCGCAGTTTTTTTTTTATTTCGTAACACTGTGTGACATTGGTGACACAGTTACAGGGATTTTGCCAGATTCCCCAATAGGGATGCCACCCAGAAAATTGTTTACCATACACACTAACTCAAAAATGTTTACGATTTAAAATTCATAGAAACTCTGCAAAACTGTAGTTACACTACTAATTTTGACTTTAGAATACCTGAGCACAGTGTTGTCAGGTTTCCATCGGAATATTTCCTTCAAAATACTGAAAAATTCCTTTATTTTTTTTTTTGGTAAAAATTTCCCGGATCCTAAGTTTTCTTTAAACGCTAATGGATTAAATTTTAATTACTTCTTACTTTAACAGAAATGAGAAATATTCTAAGGGAATAGGAATTCTGATACCTAGTTGACAAATACAAAACTTCTTAAATTGTGAAGTAAGACGTAGTATCAACATTGTTTATTACTTCAGGCACTTCCGGCTCTGAATGCTATTCTGTTCTAGTGATTTTTATTTGTCTAGCAATTTAGTCTAGTTGGTAAGACGTTCTAACTAAGGAACCTGTATTCAAATCTCGCTCAAGTTCTTCTTACATTATTTTCTCTTGCTCCCAGTATTTCTGGAAACTCAATGATGGCTGGTTTCTATTAGTCTGGTTACTGGAAAATTTCGGGTAGTTATGGTTGCCTAGCAATTTCCAGGAATGTCTTGGAAAATTTTTAACAGTGCAGGTGGTCAATGGTTGGTGCATTCCAACGTTAAGGACGAAACCAAGAATTACAGTGGATTCCAAAATTCTTATAATTTATATTTACGTTCACTGGCTTAAGATGCAGCTACGCTTAAAGCCTATCACAAGTATGGGTCATGACGTCCTTAGGCAAGTACTCTTCCGGGAATATTGATAGCGAAGGTAGTGGCCAGGACATTGGTATAGATACCATCACAGCATTCACTTAGAGAAACGAGGTAGCAGGTTGCTCGGCAGCACGGCTCGAATTTGCTTGCCTCCCCAAACCCGAGCCGAAGTCTACATATACTCAGACGCTATGGTAAAATAAAATCATTTAATTAGAATACTTTTAAGAATCTTTTGCTTCAAAAAGTATTTCTTTTCGGTCTTTCCATGTCTTTACTGCATATGCTGTAATATTCTGCATTATGTAATGGAATTTGAGTATTCAATCTTCTTGGTTAATTCTCTGTGTAAAAGCGCATAGCATTTACGAACTACGTCCACATGCTATGAGAAGCATGCTTTTTTTTAAAGGCACATAACTCGCATACCCACATGTATCTCATCAAAACTCATCATCTTCTAAATTTTATTTTCCTGTATATGTTAATATTATATTTGTATAGTAACTTATAGTTGAGAAAAACTACGCTCACATGTGCTAACCTCATAACATTTTGCAATGCACGGACTTATTATGTCAATATAATTGACAAGTACGTCATGTATTGCAAGGCACGAGCTTACTACGCTCACATGTGCCTCATCAAAAATTGATGTTTTTTCTTTTGTGTGGGTGATAAGGATAACGCTAACTTTACTGAAAAGATAAAAGTTGAATGTAAAGTTTCATCATTCAGAAGAGAGTATGTTATTTTTATGTTTTAAAAGCATTTATATCCAATTCTTAGTTTTAGTTGCGAAATATCTGCTTATTTTTGTACATAATAAGTCTTTTGTTTGCTTTGCTGGGGTATCTTATAATGCACATCAGTTACGAAGCTCTTAGGTGTAGGTAGAGGAATCAGTAGCGGCCCGTGACATTGAAAGCAGGTGAGGCACTGAAAGAAGTAACATTTCACAAACCAGAACTTCACTGGATATTAATATTCTGTTTATTTAGTTATATAATTTATATTGATCATTGTCATTGATATGACATGGTTTTCAGTTAGCTAGTATGAATATGTGTCATGACATGAATAGGCAAGAATGAGCTACGACAAAATGGATGAGGAAGTAATGATTAGAATATTTACACTTAATATCTACAAAAGTTCACTTAGTGGGTCTGAGGGCAAACACTTAAGAACGCGAATCGTAACGGCGATTTACTTCGTAGCAGAGTTGAGCCTGCCGTTCTGGAAGAACGTAGTGCGGGTTTGGCACTAAATTCTGGGATATGTTTTGGGCTACTTTTCTTTTCTTCTTGATTTACACTATTATGATTATGTTACCGAGCGGCTGTAGCTCAGTTGCTAGAGCGTTGACTTTGCATTGGGGAGATCCTGAGTTTGATACCAGAGGCCGACTCTGACTTAGTTTTTTTTAGGGATTTCCTCAGTCATACCAAGCAAATGACAGGATTGTATCTTCAACTCAGACCTTGCTTGACTTCTTTAGCATCATTTCCCCTATGATATCCCGGCATCAGCCATAGATACCTAAGGGCTATATATCAATTCCAAAAAATGTTGTTTCGGACACGTAAAGTCAATCAAAACTAAATATAATTTTAAAACACGTCATTTGAGCTTTTAATTTATGTATGACCTTTAGGCAACTTTGGCTTAGGCCTAAAACACTTCATATTGGGAATGTAACATCTACATAAACATATGGTATGTGAAAAATATAAATGGAAAAAAAAATAATGTGATCGGAAAGTCACAGAAACGTACTTGTCTCAAAATTAAACTTAAAATGCTAAAACAAAAATGAAAATTGATCAGTTACTCGCGTTATTTGAAGAGGAGATCAATTCGTCGATCCTTGCGTCTTGCATATCTTGTGATGACATCATCATACCAGGATGGTTGTTTCATTAATTGCAAAAGCAATTCCTTTTCGATTGAAATGGTTGACATCGCCGTTAGTCTGTCTTGGGTCATTGTTGTTCTTGTTTGGGTTTTAATTCTATTCAAACAAGAGAAGCTTCTCTCAACAGAAGCACTCGTTGCTGGGATAGTTGCAATGAGAGCGAACAGTTTGTAGGCCTCAGGGATTACGTCACACATTCCGTCATCAACTATGCGTTTTAACAAAGTAGACAACTCAATGTTTTGAAAGATGTCTCTGTTAAATACTATTTCAAGTTCGGTGCGTAAATAGGCAGTGTTAAAGTAGGATCCATATGTTAAAATCAACGATTGCAATGCACCGGTTGGGAAGTTAGTGGCGTAAGTGGTGAATCGACTTGTATCTGCCAGCTGCAGAAACTCCAGTTTATCCAAATCTGAAAACCTGAGCTTCAGTTGATTTTTCACTGTGTCAATTATCTGGAAGAATATTTGTCTATACTTCAAAGATTTATTTTGTATCTCACTGTCAATGTGTGTTGTATTTCTCAGGCTACCACTACCTAGGCTCTCCTTTTCGGCTCGTTCTATATATTCCGTAGCTTTATCGTCGTTTCTAAGCTTGTCTAGAAATTGGATACACTGTTGTACTTCCTTTATACACAATTGTATATCGGAAAGTTTCTTTTGAAGGACATTGTACAAGGAATCAGTTTTGACAAAAATATCACTAAAAATGACAAGAAGAAAAACAAATTCAAAATCTTCCAGCTTTCTCTTAAACCCTTCCGCTTGCCGAATCGCTTTTTCATTTGTTTCGAGACGCATTATTTCGTCAAACACGTCAACCAACTTCGTTCTCTCGTTAAAGATTGTTGACAATATTTTTGAATTTGAATTCCATCTTATTTCAGTGTGAGTTGGCACTCGCTTACCCACAATGCGTTCTAACACAGATGATCGTTTTGATGATTTATGAAAGAAACCCGGTATACCCTGAAGTGTCGAGAAAAATAATTTAGCAGCATAAATGTTTTTGCAACTCTGTTGTAACACTAAATTTAATCGATGCGCAAAACAGTGAGTAAAGATTGCTTGAGGAGCAAACTCGCGCATGCGAGCTTGGAGACCACTAATTTCTCCTGAAAGAACGCTAGCACCATCGTATGTTTGCGCTACGAGTTTTTCCCTGAAATCATATTTATTAAGAAGACTGACAAGCAAATTGCACATCACTTCAGCAGATCTATCTTCCCCGAGTTCATGAAAGCCTAAAAAATGTTCTTGAATTTTACCTTGCGAGTCTACAAACCTAACGATAACTGAACACTGCGCTTTGTAGGCTTTGTCCGTTGTTTCGTCCACCTGACATGAAAAGAACCTAGTTTTCCCTATTCTTTCCTGAATAGCGTTGACCAATACTTCACCTATACACTCTATTAATTCATTTTGCGTATTCTTTGATAGGCTATTAAAATGACCCAGAGTTTCCCAATGGGATTTTAATTCAGAGTTACAGCTCAACATCAGTTCGAAAACTTCTTTGAAGTTACCCCGATTTAAAGAATCTCTTGACTCATGGTGACCACGAAACGGCAGTTCTTGTTTACACAAAACACACGTTAAGTCAATTAGCTTCTTAAAAATTTCTCTATTTTTAGACACATTATTGTTGAACTCTAGTTTCCTTCGCTTTTCATGTTCATTGAGTTGTTCTAATATTGTTGCAGCTTCTTTACTAATTTGTTTCAATCCGATGAAATTGTTAATGTGTTCTTTAGATTTAGAATGCATTTCCAAACCTCGTGACAGATTTTTCAAATCAAAATATCCCTCACAACACCAAACATTTTTCTTCACGCTCAGTAATAAACAGGGCCAACAAAATAATTTACCTACTGTAACACTGCCACATAACCACTTGTGAATATCATACCACGATTTCTTAAAAGTTCTGCTCTTTTTCCCGTCAGCCTGTATTACGGACAAATCTGGAGTGGGACGTCCTTTATTGAGAACTTGTCGCTGTTTCACCTCATTTCGTCTCGAGAACGGCGTGTTCAAGAGAGAAACAATAACATCAGAGCTATTCATGTTGTAAATGTCAAGTTAATATAAATATATAAAAATATCAACACATACCGAAACAGCACAGAAAAACAGCACATGAAAGAAATATAATGTATAAACTTATGAAAAAGAAAACCACACTTTTCGAAGACACTCCGCGAACAAACCAGGGAGACGACACAAAACAAAGCAATAAAACCATGGTTGGCATCACTATTCGTGTATTTTCTGTTTTATATATTCCCATTTCGAATAAGTTATATTTGATTCTCTACGCTACCACGTACCTACTACAAATTTTAAATATAATTTAACATGAAATTTGAACTTTAGGAACCTCACTAGGTCAAACCCGATTGATTGTGTATATAACTTTAAATTGTTAAAGCAACATGTGCGATACGATAAATATAATATTTCTGGCCATCCTGCGTCGCTAGCGAAGTTACTTCAAGGAGCAGACCTATAATAAACAACAGCTTCAAACAGTAGGAGACGCGTTTTGGAAAGTGAGAAATAACTACAAAGTGGCCTCAGTTCCCGTTAACAAACGCAAAGCTTGATATCTCTTGTTACGAGTCGTTGCCATGGTAACCAGTGAGAAACCGCTCAGAGGAGGCCTCAGCTGCAGGAGTTTCTGGGAAATCAACCGTGTGTATGACCATTGAGCTGAGTTGGAACATACTGGAGCGCTCGATTGCATTCCTCGGGTTGTGAGTAGGAATTTACTTCACACTTTGGAATCTAGGTATACTGAAGGCTGCTTCGTGCGCGTGACCAAGCTTTGTTTGTAGCGTGAAAAGTCATTAAATTGTTTTGAGAACAGGAACAAGTATTTGCATATATTTATATTTTTGTGGAGATACATAGGTGAGGCCTGGCCTCACCTGCCTCACCTGACGCACCGCGCCTGAGAGGAATGACAGCCTGCCATCTAGGAACGATTAGTTTATGTATTAAATTTCATACGTAAACATTGAGTATTATAATATCTGTGAATTTCAATACCATATGTTTTAAGTGGGCAATATTTGTACTTGATAGGCATTAATCTACCTTTGTAGATAGGTGTCTATCTATCTAACTAACTAAATAACAAAAGCTAATTTACTAGCTACTTAACTAAACCCATATTTACAAGAAAGTAAATGTTAAAAGTAGCATAATATACTACGTAACTAAGAACATCGTTCGTGGTCAATAAAATTGGATACGATCGACGATAATTTAACAAGAATGCACAAATCACGGAACATTTTTGTTATTCCTCCACAAATTTATTTTGTGTTGTATCT
>JAGDQP010046252.1:4371-15363 GCA_022664845.1 Lepisma saccharinum
ATTCATCTATGCGGATACTTTTATTATGCGCATGCGAAATGGAATAAAAAGAATCTATTTTATGTTCAAATATGAGTGTCATTGTAGAATGCATGGATTTAATCGTCTCCTGATTAACACCTGAAGTATAAGGCAAACGTTAACACAAGCGTCAGAGATCTTGAATAACAATTTGTAACATTTTCCGTTTGAGTTGTAAATAACCATGGATTACTTAAACTTTAAACTCTTCCTAGAGGTTTCATCTTCTTATATCTTTCCTCGTGTGATTTAACTGTAAAAAATAATGTGTTATAGCACTAATAATACCAAACACTCCACATAAAGAATTTTCTTTATAACATTTTCTGCAACTTTAATATTCTTCAGAGTGACTCTGTCTGTCTCAGTCTCTTTGCATGTTTTCTAAACGTATTAGCTGATAACGCTAGAGTTTGCGCTTATTTACAAATTACTTCTGGTCAGAAAGATTGAGTGAACTGAAGGTTTATTCAGAAACTTTTGTACCTACAAAAAGAAAGAAAGACAGAAAACATGAAAATATTTCAATCATCGTAAGTATATTATTTATCATTACTGTACTTCGCATAATAACGGATTTTCGAATTTCAAATATTGCAGAGCTATAACTTTAAGTCTACAAAATACTCTAAATATATGGTATTCGCGGTTTCAACTTTGATTTGCATTATGGCTAAGTAGATGAGATTCTAGAGACCGTTCTCTATTGCTGGCCTACATCTCGTTTTACACTGGGGGAATCATAAATATTTACCTCTGATTTCTGACTAAATAACAGGTTAGTTCATATTAACTTCTAATGAAAGACATTTTCTTACTATTAGTATCGCAAATTTACTCAGGCAGTCCGCTGTTCTACAACCGTACCAGGTACGGGTATATGCAGACTGAACTAGACACTCTAGAATATTTTAATCACTGACGTAAGATTACGTTACATCACAATGATTCGAGGATTAACTGTAAGCAAGTTAGTTAGTTCCAATTAGTTAGTTGAACTAATTTTATGTTAACATTGTTTATATAGGTCAGGTATGGTTATATGAGATCAGGTTATTGAATATACCAGGTGTGTAAGTATGAAACTGGAATTTGTGCATAGACGGCGTTAGCTGTCACTGTGGTCACCGTAAAACTGCGTCCCCGGCGCCACTTGCTTGTTTTGACTGCTGATAACGATTTGCAACTCACAACCAGACAAGTTTCATGTCATTGTGTAGTGTTTAATAGCGTTGAACATAGCGCAATTTGTACCTACAAACTACGATGTGCGGAGAGCATTGATTTTTTGTTACCATTTGAAGAAAACTGCTGCAGAATCGCATCGCATGCTTGTCGAGGCTTACGGTGATCATGCTCTTGGTAGGTCATAGTGCTATGCGTGGTTTACAAAATTTAAAACTGGCGATTTTGACGTGAGAAACGATTTGCAGACAGCGAATTGCAAGCTTTGTTGGATGAGGATGACGCTCAAACGCAACAACAACTCCAGGATCAATTAAATGTAACACGAGAAGCAGTTTCCATACGTTTGAAAGCCATGGGCAAGATTCAGAAGGAGGGAAAATGGGTTCCACATGCATTGACTGAACGACAGCAGGAAAACCGAAAAACCACTTGCGAAATTCTGCTCGCCAGGTACAAAAGGAAATCATTTCTCCATCGAATTGTGACTGGTGACGAAAAGAGGTTCTATTTCGAGAATCCTAAGCGTGAAAGATCATGGGTAACTCCAGGAGAACTGGCAACATCGACTGCAAGACCAAATCGCTATGTATGGAAGACAATGCTTTGTGGTTGGTGGGGTCAGAAGGGAGTGATATATTATGAACTGCTGAAACCTGGCGAAACCGTTAATACCCAACGTTACCGACAACAAATGATCGATTTGCATCAAGCTTTGCGTGATAAACGACCAAAATATGACCAAAGACAACATAAAGTGATTGTGCTTCACGATAATCCACCCTCCCACACAGCAAAACCGGTCAAGGAAACGATTGCGACGTTTGGCTGAGAAATCCTTCCCCATGCGGCTTACTCACCAGACTTGGCGCCTTCCGATTTTCACTTATTTGCATCCATGGGACACGCACTTCCTGACCAGCGCTTCACATCTTACGCAAAAGAAACTAAAATGGCTTGATGACTGGTTTGCAGCACAAGAGGCACAGTTTCTTTTTGGTCTGGCATCCACATATTACCGGAACGATGGCAGAAATGTTTCGCTAACGATGGCCAATACTTCGAATAAAATAGTTCTTAGCATTGTCGTCATCCAATCACTGTGTCTTTTCTGTACATAAATTCCGTTTCATATTTACGCACCTGGTAGTATCGAACAATGGGAGAAGTATCTCATTTCCATCCAATGATTCTTTCCTTATGCATCATGTTTACAATGGCATTTAAACATTGTTAACTTTTCATAAACATTGTATTTCTTTCCTTATATATCATATTTACAATAGTAATTTCTGTGTACAACATTTGGTTAGCAATAAAGAACGTTAGGTTAATTTCCTCTAAGTTGATAATCTTAGGTTAGAATAGGTTAGTTTCATTCAATGATTATATATTATCCCCGGTGAAACTCCACGTTAATGTCAAAAATTAAGTTACCGCATGGAGAAGGTTAGAGTTAGGATAGTTTCAGTGGTGTATTGGGAGAAAAATAGTATTGGAGCAATTGATTCAAGAGTAGTTTGTTAGAGTATGACTACGACAAGTACATTAATGTGTACATACCTTTGTGGTATGGTGATGATGGGAATAATGACACTCTATTACAAGAGTAATCAACCGCACTCCTCAGCAAAGCCCTAACCAAAATTGATAATAAAAATCTGCCGAACTACGTGTATTGTTGTGCCTTCAACTAGACAATGGCACTGAACAATAGGAATTCTGTAGTGTAAGGCTACTAGATGTCTCAGTTTGGTGTTTAATGTTTTCTAGAAGAAATAAAGGAATACCAAGAGACGTCCATTGACATCTAAAAGAAGTACCGGGCTCCGCTCTGTCTCAACTACACCCATCGGTAGTTTCCTTCAGATTAGGCTTGTTTCATACAATGAATAATTTCACATTAATGTTGAAAAATTGTGTATTTTGTGCAGATTAGGTTAGTTTCATCCTAAAATTATATATGAATTCTGGATCAGTTTTACAATAATCTCGAAAGATTACATTTCGCGTAAAGAAGCTTAGGTTAGTTGAAATTATGTTAGTTTCCTCGGTATTAGGTAGTTAGATTAGGTCAACTTTAGCCCTATCACACAATAGGCGACTTGGTCGCTTGATTTGTAACTACACCTGTTTCTCGTTTATTCTCCTACCAGTGTTGACAGAGGCAAGATGGTTAGTAACACACAAATGCTATGCGTAGCATTAGTTACAAGATAAAAGGAGGCTGCGAAAGCGAAAATAAGTTCATGCTTTAAACAAGAGATTGACATTTGCGCAATTTATTGCAAACCAAATACATGGCTATACATATGTAAAAATTACAACTTAATAAATAACCTTCACTTTCTACATTAGACCCTACTCATAAGAAAACTCAATATCGAGCGCCTGTAAATCAATGGTAGAGCGTTCACTTCACTTTTGGGAGATTCTGGATTTAATCTCAGCTGCTGACTAACCAGATTGTGTTTTTCCCGGGTTTATCCTTAGTCACATAAGGTAAATGCCGGGATGGTGCCTTCAAATGCCGGAGGGCTGGTTGCTTCATAGGAGAGGTATATATTTTAGTAACACAAATAGTTCTTCTGAAAGTTTATCTGTTTCCTTTACTTTTTAGGTTTGGTTAGGAAGGTTAATTTTAAGTCGAACAATTACCTTTGTTTGATATCAATTATTTGAAATTTGTTAAGAAGAACTAAACATGTCACTCTGAGAGGCATAAAACGATGAAAACAATTCTTATTTGTATATCTACATGGAATGAGTAATCGAACTGTGGACATTATCTACGCTCTTAACAAACCATGACCTATCATTGTGAACTGTTGAGCCCGAAATTACTACTCCGAGGCAGTACAACATTTAGGGGGGGGGGAGGAAAGCGCCCCGGGCGGCACACAGCTAAAAATATAAAATAAAAGCTTCTAAAGAGCAAGTAAAGTTGTCTGTTGAATTGAAATTAGCCTAAACGTCACCACATATCGACGCGTTAAGACATTTTTTATGTTATTCCATACAATCTACCTTCATCTCTAAATTTCAAAGCAATGATTCGTCAGACAGGCAGGTATAGTTAGTAATATCGATGCCACTACAGGCTCCAGAGGTGACAACAAAAGTACACTAGGTGATGCGAGACAATGTTATGGCCGTCGCGTCGGCCGGTTGTGTTGTTTGGCTAAAACAACTATGGAAAGGGCGGCAAAATTTAGCTTTGCCCCCTTAGGAAAATTTCTAGATACGGCATTGCTCTGAGTAAAGAGGCTATTCAATACAAAATCCAAGGCAGGACGAATTTTCTTTTTAGAGTACAACTGATTGGAGATTTCAATCTTAAACTCTGATTGCTTAAAATACGATGATTCTATTCTGTACTCACTCGGCTTGTCGGAAAGAAATCTATTTAGGTTGTCCTTTTTCTGGTAGCATGCGTAGAAATAATAATTCAAAACAGTATAACCCTACTGTAACCATAGACTTATCCCTCCTATCTATATTCGTGTGCGCTAAGGACCAAGTGGTTTTGAACCTTGAGGCGAATTCTGGCAACTCTGGTGCAACTTCAGACACTTGTTCTTTCCAGTAATAGTCAACAGAGGCACCAAAATGTAGGGTTCAAAATCACGTGCTCTTAAGCAAAAATCCATTATTTCTAGCGCAGACGAAAATAGGTAAGCGGTATAAGTCTATATTAATATTTAGTCTATGCATTAACTAACCCGTCTTCTCAGGCTTGGCATTAATTTGTGTACAAGTACAAGAAAGCTTTTAATTTTCAAGAAGACACAAGTTAATAATGAGTATGACGAGGGTTAACCACTGATACCTCGTATCTACATTTTTTGTCACCTGAAGTTGTATTTTTATTGAATGGAGAAAAATTGGCGGATTTTCCAGTTGAAACTTCGTAACTAGGTTTACCTAGAGTTGAATTGGACATTTATTTTTCATGAAATTTCAGCTGGAAAGTCCGCCAATTTTTCTCCTTTCAATAAAAAGACAACATCTTCAGGTGACAAAAATTGTAGATACGAAGTATCAATGGTTAACCTTCGATGAGTATTTAGAAAAATTCTATGATATACAAAACAAAACGAAAAAACATAGTCCCCACTTGGCATAAACGGAGTTTTCCGCATAGGAAGGTTCCACGCTATCGACCGCAATATGTTAGTTGCTTACAAATAGCAATGTTGAAGTACTATTTAAGATTTCACGCACTATGTAATAATGCTACTAAATGTAACTGGTGGTAGTTCTAATTGCAGTTGTACCGTAAAAGGAAAACTAGCATGGGGGAGTTTCCGAAGAGCTTGTACCTTGAACTTAAGCGTGGAAAGCACTAGTTTTGCCTTAGAAAGTCTTACCAACTCGTCACTGTAGTAAACGGATAAGCATTACCTGTCGATGCTACAATCACTTTCGTTCCTAGCGAACGTAAACGAGTGGCGAGCAGATAAAAGGTAAAGTCAAATTTTGCTAACTATATTTGTGCCTAGGAGTAAAAGTTGCACTTACAAAATATAGTGAAGCGTGTAGCTTACCTTTACTACTAAGTACAATCGCATTACAAATGGACTCAATTATTCTCATCCATCGTTGACTTCTCAGCTCCATAATTGGTAGGATAATCGTGTTCGTCATTCACTAATTATATCTTCATTATCCATTAAGAAGTTGCTTCTTAAAGAATTACGTTGCTAATGAGTTATGGTAAAAGTGAATTGTCTCCTGTTTCTTTATTCCAAATTCCAGTTACGGGTACATTAACTCTTGGCAAGAATCTAAGTCTTAATCTATTTTTGACTAAATTTTAAATCATCTAGAATATAAAACATTTATTACGTGTACAACATATTTTGTGTGGCGAAACTCGTCATTCCCGATGTATTTCATCAACATTTTGCTGAAGTGGAAAATCTGCGTCGGCTTCATACGTTGAATTTACACCGGTAGGAGACACTTTTGAACACTTTCCCCATTGTAGGTATAACTGTGTTTTGTAAAACTCCACTTGAATATGCTAGAAGTAGCGAAATTACTTCAATTTTTCAGAACATTTGCAAATTTTACTTGAATTTAAATGGGCGCCTGTTCAACTTCTACTTATATTTCAAACCAATGAAAGTTATGAGGCGATACTCGATACAGTGCTGCTAACGATAATAACTTGGAAACAGCAATATAGAAGTAGTTAAAATCCTATCTTACCAACGCTAGAATGGGAGTGTTTTTTTGCTAGAGCATGCACAAAAGGTAGCTAAGTCCCTATGCATACAATATAAATGTGAGAATCTTTGGCAGCAAGATAAGTATTCAAAATAATTAGTCTTAGCTACAAAGTTGCTAAATTGGCAACTCTATCTCGGCAGTGTACGCTCCCGCCTCCTAGCGTCTGTCCAGAGCTGAAACCGACTTTCCAATATAAACGCGCAGGGCCTGTTGTTTTCTTTTCACTTTTATGTCGCTCTAAAATGGTTTTATGTTTTTGCTAATTGATAGCAAATAACCTTTCAGTTTTCTAGTGTGGAGCAGGGCCTGTTCATCTGAACTTCGGAGTGCGCTCGTGTCCCTTCGGAAACCACGCCTCCTTTACGTCACAGGCGGATAGCGCATAGGAAATTTCTTAAGAGATGGTGAGAAATAATTTATTGTAGCCTTTTGGATAGGAATTTTTGATAAAACAAAAAACTGTTATAATCTACGCTATATTGCTTATAATATGAGACAGATTTGGTTTCAATAGCTACAGTACTTTCAGAGCTACGACCTGTTATTTGAGTTGGATAGTGAATATTTTATCCTTAAATAATTTATTATGGCTGTTTGGATGGGATTTTTTTTTTAATATAATATGGAATAAGAGTATATAAATTAAGTAGCCTTGCCACGTATATCTATATAAGGATAAATTGCGGTATAAAAGATAAATTTTTGCTTGTAATGAAATTTCCACTCGTTTCAAAATTCCTAGTGTCGTATGTTTTCCTTGTACGGACAAGATTATTTTGATTACAGTAAACCTACCAGACATCCCTATGAAATGTGATGCTTTAGAAATAACCTTTCAGTAGTTACTTCAGATTTTCTTTTTACTCAAAGCGATGTGAGTAAAAAAAATAATAAAAAATACTTTTTTAAATATTTTAATTTTAAAAAGTGAAAAATATTTTTTATGCATGACTAAAAAGAAAAGCATGGCGTGCGCTCTCATATACAGTCACTTTATAAGTTCTTGAATTGGCGCGCCCCATGTTTTTCTTTTTAGTCATTCATAAACAAAATGATTTTTCACTTTTTAGTACGAATTGTATAAGAAAAGTATGTCTTTATTTTTTAGTTATTTCTGTGTTCGTATAGTTTTTCTCAAGCTAATGTTTCCTGTCCCAAATCCTAAAGCGTTCTGCAACCAGTCAAATGACAGATCGTTGCACGTTAGTATTTATTTTAGGCTAAAGAAATCCATATTAAAAAGAAATATTATAATATGCTTTAAAAATATAAAACTATATGAATGTAACAATAGAATATTGTATTGTCGCCCGACTTACGTCGCTGTGCAAATTTCATCATTGCGTGACGTCGGGAAATAAGTTAAATTAACGTTGCAAGATTTGAGGACACCACGAACCATTGTGAACTTGTATTTTTACATTTCCATGTTTTCATTCTTGATTCACTGTGTACATGTTATACTAGCAGAGAAATCAGCGAGACCTTGTTGTCAGTATCATAAGCAAAAGAAAACATTAGTATAAACTTTACGAAAAATTCGGGAAATGGGATGAAAAAATAAATTTAAGAAATCAATTTTTCCTTGCTTTTTTTTAAACCTTAAGTCCTGAAAGGGTCTTCAGACGATAAGAAAGGTCAATTCCTTATAAACCTTTGCCCATTCTTAATACATCATTAAAAAAATATCTTTACCAGGCAAAAAAAAAATTAAAACTTTCGTGGTCCATCAACAATGTCCGTAGTGTTTATCAGTTCGCGCAGTGCCCCTGTATTATTCTAATAGATCAGCTAAAAAGACCTTGTAATTGACATAAGCTTAAGAAAAAAGTCAGTATAAACTTCAAGAACATAACGAAGTAGCTCAAAAGAAAGAAGAAATAGAATAAAATGAACATTTTGTGGAATATATTCGCTCTTTTTCGGTCTAACCACCCTTCTGATTATTAAACAACCTTCATCATCATTTTAAAATGTTCAAAGAAACTGAAGAATTGACAGCAAAAATGTTGATCTCGGGTGTCGAAAATGTTGATCTTGGGTGGGGGAAGTGATCATTTTTGTATCAAAAAATTCACATCCAAAAGATTTTTTTATTATAAACTGATGAAATATTGACAGTTCAAATCAAATAACAGGCTGCAGCTCTTGAAGGAAAATGTTTATTATTTTATAGCCCATATATTACAAATTATAACAGTTTTTGTTGTATCAAAAAATTCCCATTCAATTTTTTTTTATAAAATCATTTTTATTATAAACTGGTGAAAAATTGACGATTCGAATCATATAACAGGCTGCAGGTCTGAAACTACTACAGCTATTGAAGCAAAATATTTTTTATTTTATAGCCTATATATTGCTGATTGTAACAGTTTTTATTGTATCAAAAAATTCGCACTCAAACGGCAATAATAAATTATTTTCCCTCCGCCTATTGAAAGGTTCCCTATGTGCTATCCGCCCGTGACGTCACTGTAGCAAAAACCGTTGGAACATGATTTTGAACTTCGGAAGCGCCTGATGAACATACCTTCTCACTTATTCTGTTCTACGTACCTTGGTGTGGAGAAACACATATTTAATTCGTTAGACGTTTGATGCTATATGGAAAGGTAACTTTGTGTTATGTTAAGAAATAGTCATTTTCTTGAAGAAAAAAAAAATACATGAATTTTAGATGGATCGATTGAGTTGCAATTCACAACAATATAAACAACTAAGCTATACTGAACTTATGATTTGGTATCAAAGCATTCTGAGATTTGCACTTTAAGATTCAATAAATATGAGTATTGTATTTGAGACTGCCATCTATTCTTTGTATATTCACGTTGTCAGATAGCCTGAATTAAAGAACTCACAGGCCACCTAAGTATCAGTCAAAAATAGCAATATCACTACTAATATTTCTACATAATCGAAATATCCTTTTCAATCTAATAGTATTTTACATGCAGTAAAGCAAGTACCGTGTACATTAATGTGCCTTTGCAGTATATCAAGGATATTGTAACGTTTCTTCAACGCCTTCTCATAACAACGTATGGGCGAAGAGTAACTATAGCAACGTTTAACTTTAGAGTTGCCAATAATAATAATAATATTCCCACTTCAGACTCAGCAATCTGAACTAGTACTGTATAGTTAGGTTGCTACACTGTGGAAGGGGTTCCTAGCTACTGTCTATCACTATTTCTCAACCACAGATGCTATCCTACTGGCCCTTGACAACGGAGTCGCCAACATAACTGTAACTCAGCTAAGTAAATCTAACTAACGCCTGTGGAAGTAATATGTTAATTAACACAAATAAATACAAATAAATAAAATATATGAATAAGAATAAACACATTTTACATACCCCAATTTCTTATTTTTTTCATTTCAATACATCCTACTGTATACATGGATAAATTCCATCCATAGAAATTCCCATCAGGTTTACTGGATAATGTTGTTCCAATAGTAAATTTAATATCATTCAAGTGTTTCTGACTAGCGAATTTCCAGTATATTAAACTTGTACACTACAAAAGTTTCTTGTATTTTTGCACTAATCACTGTACAAGGTTATATAATATTCTTGTACTAGAGCTCCTCCACTCTAGCCTAACAATACCATTTATTTTGGTACTCACATACAAAATGTATGATATCAATAATGAGTAACCTTGCATAAACTTTGTTACAATTATTCTCCACAAATAATATTTTTTTTTTTTTGAGCTTCTAACATTACATAAGCAATATATATATTTTACAGTATTTGACATTTGTGCATTACGTATTTCGGATCAGTACTAAATATAATAAGTGTTCTAGAACTTTGTAATGTAGAATAATAAGCAGTAAGAATTAAACTAAGGGAAATTATAGAAATATTTTGCGCGCTGAAGAAGATTTAGAGAAGTTCTTGGAAAGATAGGCTCAAAGACAAAATCTAGGGTAAATTCACTTTACTTGCCGGCATAAATTACTTCTCTCCTACGTACTAGCATTACATAACCTAGAGCCAAATTTAAGTAAGTTTATATTAATACAAAGGTGATTATACATACTAGTTAGGCTTTGTTTCACTTGATTACAGTGTTTGTACTTGAGTACACAATTATTGAGGTACTGTGAAATGGTACCTGTTAGCCTCACTGTCTTTCATGCGAGAAAGTCAAAATAACTATAAGAATTTGTTTCTTCTAGTTCGGTTAGGTTAGATTAGGTTCTCACTTCACAAATAATAATCACAGTTATCCAGTAATGTTGAGCGTAGGGACAGGAACTATTATTGAAATCTGAACTGCAGATAATTTTATGGAATGAACTTCTAACACCTTTGAGTCTGGTATCAGGTAATTATGGCAGCAATAAAGAACTTCAGTACCCGTTTACTTTTACTTTAAATCACAACTAGGAGCTTGATGAAAAGTGAACTTAGGTTAGGTTAGATTACAGGGACCAAACATCTTCTGCTTACATCCAAACATAGTGTGACACTAACAGCTCTTCTTATATTTACATTTATCAAACAGTCGGCCTGGAAATACTATCCTC
>JAGDQP010046253.1:0-15363 GCA_022664845.1 Lepisma saccharinum
TGTATAATGTTTTCGCCTCCTAATATTATAACCACAGCACGGGATTTTCGAAAGAGCGAATATTTCAATATTGGTTCCGACTCCTACATTCAATGTCCAAAAAGATGATATAGTAACGGAAAAAAGTATTACGGGAACAAGCATCTACTTTTTTTAAATGTAGCTCATAGATAGGCAGCCATAGCTTGACCCTGTCACTTCCAGTCCCTTGGACATATCAAGACTTAGGCGTAGCTGAGTGCCTGGCCCATAAATATGAGGTAAATAAAAAAAACACTAAATGTTATGTTCCCGAAATACCATTTTGGGTAACTTTACGCCGAAGGATATCGTCTCTAAGATATGCGAGCGACCTTAGACCCCACAGAACATGTTTGGCCATTAAATAAAAGTTAAATAACTAAATACGTACTCCCAGAGAGAACGCAATAAATATAGGGTCTAATATACCTATCATAATCATATGCAGCCGTTTTCTATCCACTGCTGGATGAAGGCCTCCCCCTTTTCTTTCCACATATCTCGGTCTGCTGCTATCCTCATCCATGTAGCTCCTGAAAAACGCTTGATTTCATCTACTCATCTTGCATTCGGACGTCGTCTCGGTCGCTTCTCTTCACTAGGAATCCAATGTAGTACATTTGTCGTCCACTTTCCATTTGTTCGTCTAGCTATGTGACTTGTCCATTTCCACTTCAGCGCGGTCCCCGTTTAAACGCAAACGCGCTGTTAACTTTCTACTCTACATTGCTTCCATGTGGGCTCTCCTTAGCTGGGAGCCAGGTCAAGGGATTAGTAAAAAAACCGCCAACTTTGCAAGAACTCGTGGCATGCTTCGGGGCTCATGAGTTCATCTAGGCCCTTTCTAACAATATTGTTACCGATTATGTTCAATAATTATATTGGAGGGGTATTGGAGATAACGTCATCATTTGTCTTCCTGATAGGAAACTTACTCACATCTGAAAAACTATTTTATACAGAAAGTTTAGCAGACGTCCGCTATAGAGAGGTGTTTATTTTAAAAGAAAACATTGCCAAAACTCTCAGTGTTCTTTTTCATATAGTACACTATTGACAGAATTTACTTCCATAATATTCAATGCTGTTCTACAGGAAATATAAAACTATCAGTTATTGGACGTTTCCTTGCAATAATAATTGTTATTTCGAATATTAGTGGGCCCTAATTTGTTTATAAGTCATTGAATAAAGAAAGTGTAGCGTGCACTTTGGTTTAAACAACTTACAGGACGAAGTTGACTATTTCCAAAGATGAACTTATTAATTCATGGATCCTATTTTTAGTTGGCCAGATGGAGTAGAGGAAAAGTGCTGGATTTTCAAGTATTACTAGAGAGGAAGACGATTTACGAATGTTGGTTGGAAAAGTCCAAAACCAGTCTCAGGGGTTACCAGGACAGTCAAGAATACGTCATTGATCACAAGTATCCACTTTTCATGTTATTATTCTTAGAAAGAAACATCATAGCATTGTTAAGCCATTTTGTGTAGAGGCAGTTGTGGAGTATCGCTACCGTGCTGGACTTCTAATATGAAAACCTGGGTTCGATTCCCCACCAGCCAGTTTCTTTTTCTCATATACTGAAGTATTCAGAGATTTATCTCCGGGATGTGGAGAACTTACAAAGCATCACTGGTCAGAATCCGAGTAAACAGTGTGTGTGTTGTTTAGCATAATGATAACGTAGTTTTCATATTTTTCACTCTTCCTCTCTTTCTTGATGTATTGTTATCGTGTCTTCGCTGCGTCTTTCTCTTCTTCTTCTCTCTATTTATTTTTCTCTTACTTTACACACACACGCTCTCTTTATAGGCGTGTTCCATACGGAAATCTCTGCCAGTTTCTATGACCCGGTGATAGGGCCAGACCCAAAAATAAGTGACCCGGTCTTGATAATCTATTTAACTGGGAATTTCGAAGTCGTATTTTTCGTGTTTTTAGGGTAACATCTCCGATCCTCGTCACCCCTGTCAGAAACACTGTTCAAACGCAATGAAATAATTAAAATCTCTACTTCATCCTACGGGTTATCAGCTCTAAATCGAATCACTACGTCAGAATGCGTTCGAATCTTAAACCTGATGACACAGTCCACAACCTGACCAGCATCCCCTGACAGCCGGTGATCCGTTTGAGCTCTGCCGTGTTCATTCTATCTGTGCGAATTGTTATATACACTAGTTCATTCGTGATGTAATTATTAAAACGTTATGTTCGCAATAGGTGGAATCTAGAGTGGCAAGTTCGGAACAGATACATTTTAAGATATGAGGAGAAAATGGCCCCCTTTTTTCGCTGTTGCAAGGGAAGAATAATTTTTATATTAATTTGGCACAAAATTCGTTTCCATCCTATAATTTATCAACATATAATGCAATGTGTTCCTTTTTTCACGTTTGAAATGTGGAACATGTAATGTCTGCTATTCCCACAGGAACATGCTAATTTTGCTTTTGAACATTTGTAACTTTTCATTGTGATACAGTTTGCATATGTAGTCTTGGCTCTTTCTGATAGAAATTACGCAGAAAAATTATCATCCACTCATTTTCTTTGTATGTTCAATTTACATTAGTAGTTTGGAATGGAAGGTATGACCTATAGTATCTACTGGGTTTGTTACAATCAGTAATTCCGCCAGACCCCGGCCCCTGTGGGGGATGTCAGCCCCAAATCCTCGAGACTAGGAGATAGGATAGGAGGGTTGGGGGATATTTCTAATGGCCCAGTTCCCGTTGGACAAACCTGGGCCCTTTTTCCGCGGTTTTGGGGGAATAAATTTACTTTATAATTTTTCTTAATTTTTTTCATACATTCGTATAGGACTTGAGTTATACATTATAATACAAGTTTCATTTTCTACTACTTTATCTAGTTTTATTATTATATGTTCATCTTATTTGATTTATTTAAAATTATTTTAATTTTTTTATATTTTTTTGTAAAATTTTAATCTTTATTTAGGCTTCACTCATACAGCCATACTATATTTTTAATTTTATTATTATCATTATAGCTATTTTCTATATCACTGTTTCCTCCCCACATCTTTAAAATCATATAGGCCTTTGTTTGTATATAGAAAAAAATGTTCATTAATATGCATTTCTTTTGAGTAATCTAAGCTAACCCTTTATCCACCTTTCCCATTTATCAAAAACATCTATTAATTTCCTACTTCTAATCCCTTTTTTCTTCTAAAAACAAAAACAAAAAAACAGACATTAATTCTTCATTCATTCGATCATTCACACAACACATCCATAGATACACGATGGGTTGAGTCAACTCAGATCCCTGGGCAGCGGGATTCCTCCTCCAGATCCAACGATCGGGGCTGGTTGCAGGGTTTCTTCCTCTTCTCTTTTCCAGTCGCTGTATCTTCATACCACACTTCACATCACTCACTTTATTTTCACTTCACTCGCGCGCATTTAGATCTTAGCATCTTCCCAGAGGAGGGGTCCTATCCATCCAGAGTTCTTAGTGTCCAAATGTCCAAACTGTTAGTTGGCAGCAGCTCTGAGGGGGGCTATCATATTGCTATGATTTCACTCTTATTCGGTTACAATTCAATTTAAGTTTATTATTGTCCAAGGAATAGAGACGCAGTCGGAGTATAACCGTAGATTAGATGGTAAGTCTACAAAGTTCGCATACTCCCGCAAGTTCATCTACCCGTTCGCAACTTGACTATTTCGTTCATTCACGCGCGCATTCATACCGACCGAGCACCCACGAGCACGACACGACAATTACACGACACCACGCAGACGCACGGTACATAAAGTATATTTACATTTACTTGAGTTTGCTTACTTTATAAGTGCTTTTCTAATAAAGTCTTTCAGTTCCGGTTTAAGAATTTCATTTTTTCTATATGCGAGATCCTGGTCGCGAGCCGATCTAAGGAATTTCTTAAGTTCTCATCCTCTATCATGTTTTTCACTGTTAGATTTTGCAGTTCCTGTCTTAGGTCATTGATCTGCCGTTCTACCGTTCCATCTATATTTTCCTCACTTCTCGGGCACTCAAGGACCACATGCTCCGTTGTTGAGAACGCACCACACTCGCATAACGGAGTTTCCGTCATTCCAAGTTCAAATAATTTTGCTCTATAAGGCCCATAACCACTTAAAAAGTGCACGCACCCCTGCCCGGATTCCATTGTTTCCATTTTAGTCTATTGGTAACATTATTAATTATTCCAAAAAGTCTTCTTGATTTACTACTGGTTTTCCACAAATTTTGCCATTTAGTTATAATAGCTTCTTCTATATCCTCTTTTGTATTTGCCAAAAAATCCCAAAGTTTCTGTTGCCCTAATTAATTTTTTCTTATTTATCTAGTATTGAATTGCAGATTTTATGATCTCCAGGTGCAGAGGTGCTATACTTAAAATCATATTCAATGCGACACCTGGCGTCGTACTATTCGCGTCAGACATTCATAGTAGTACTGATCTCTGTGCACTGTCGATATTTTCTGCGAGTTTTTTTTATTTTCTGACAATCTGTGTGCCCATACGCTTGCTCCATAGGTGCCTATTGAATTAATGATCTGATTGTGATATAATTCAATATATTTTAGAGGTAGTCCAAATCTAGTATTTGCAATTGTTATTAATTTATTCCCAATTTTGAGTATTTTGCTTTTTGTTGCTTCAATATGTTTCATGAAATTTAACTTTTCATCCAGAATCACACCTAAATACCTAAAGGTTTTAGCTCTCTTTAAGTTTTGATTATTGTACTTAATTGTTGGGTTTCTTTCTAAGTTCCCCTTAAAGATCATATGCTGCGTCTTTTCCGCTGATACAGTCAATTTGTTGTTCTCACACCACATACTAATGCCCCCCAGAATTCTTTTTGCCTTGGTTTCTATTTCCAATCTAGAGTTCGCCTCCGCCAAGATAGCTATGTCGTCGGCGTAGGCTATTATCGATGCTACCTCCAACATTTCATTGATCATTTTCAGGCAGGGTCAATGCAGACATCCCAAAAAAATAGAACCGCAAACCGACCCCTGTGGACACCCCTCGTTCGGTCTTCTGTTCAGCTTATCTCCAGGGACACACAGATTGACTAATCTATTTCTGCAGTAGTCCCCGAGCACGCTAATCAGTTAATATGGGATTTCGTTCTTATTCAGATTTACAAAAAGAGCTGGCCACCACAGGTTGTCGAAGGCCCCCTTAATATCTACAAAAACTGCGATCACATATTTTGGCTCTGCCTCCCATACAGAATTTATTTAGCGCCTCCTGCGTTGATTTTTCCATTCTAAATCTAAATTGAATTTTATCCTCTTCCAAGCCGATTCTTGTTGCTTGAAGTCTATTTATTCTAAACCTTCTAAACCTTCTTTACCTTCTAAAAAATCTTACCAATTACATTTAGGAGGCAGATAGGTCTATATGATCTAGGGTTGGATTTTGTTTTTTCTTGGCTCTTTAAGTAAGATTATTAAGTTAGCCTCCTTCCATTTAGTTGGAAATCTTCCATGTTTCAAGCATGCAGTGAAGAGTCTTGACAGGTACGGCGTCCAAAGGTGCTTTGTCTTTTTAAAGATCTCGGATTTAGTGCCATCTGGGCCTGGAGCTTTTTCGTTTTTTAGAGTTCTAATAGCTAATTCGACTTCTTGATTTTTTTACAGGAAGTTCCTCTATTCCATTATCTCTTCTTCCAACGAGTTCTAGTATATTCTCCATTTCTATTCTGGTTCTTTGTTGCTCTTCTGTTTCGTTCTCTTCCGAATCTTTTGGTATTAGTTCATTCATCAATAAGTCCGCCGACTCCATCCACGTCGTAGTATATGTGCCATCTGATTTTTTTAAGGTTGCCAATGTTGTTGATGATGTTTTCCCCATAAATATTTTGTATGGAGAACCCCAAGGATTTAAAGTCAAATTAGTATCCACAAATTTATCCCACGACTCCTTCTTCCTAATGTTTAATTTTTCTTTGTACTCCTGTTTAGCTATTCGATAATGTTCCAGTTTCCTGTTTCTAAGCTCCAGGTCCAGAGTTTGCTGATAACTTTTACGTTTAGCCCTGACGATCCTCCTCTGTCTTTCCAGCTCGGCGCACCAGAAAGGGGCTGTGGTGTTTGTTTTCACTTTCCCCTCGGTGGACCAGTGGTCCCCATTGTTTGCTTTACCATGTCTTCAATCTTCATGGCTATTAAGTCCACGTTAGCGCCATCTTCTATCTCAGGCAGTTCTAAATGACTCTGAATTATGTCCCAGTTCATTCTATTTATGTTGTATTTGATAGAGTCCTCATCATGAACAGTGCCCTGCGCTATTATATTCGTTGTTCCAATTTTAAATTTAATAAGATTGTGATCACTACTAGTGAGACCATCCAGAACTTGCCAATTTTGAATTCTATCTCCTAAGTTTCGTGTAGTTAGTGTTAAGTCAATGTTTGATGTTGCACGCGCGCGATTACTGTAAGTAGGTGACTGTCCATCCTTATTTATTAATACTAAATTATTTGCAAAAATTAAATCTTCCATCTGCTCTCCTCTCCTCCTGCCTCTGTCATTTCTAATGCTACTGAACCATAATGGTGACTTCACATTTGAATCCATTGTTATGATTAGAGTTTGGTTCGAGTATGTATTTATTATTAATTCTAATTTGTTTATAAAACTGGTGATCTCAAATCTGAACTGGCAGTACATACTAATTAAAATAAATTTTCCGAATCCTGTTACTAATTCAGCGCAAGCCGTAAATTCACCAGTAAATTGTGAAATTTCAATAATTTGATAGTTTCTATTAAGATTGATAATTGCAGCTTTTGGATTTTCGCCCCTTATAACAATTTGCGCCGTTATTGGAATATTTATTAATCTACGTTTCAAAGTGTAAGGTTCCTGAATGCATATGATATAAGTTTTTAATTCTTCAGCTAGTTTCCTCACTTCCATTCCAACCAGTCGGAAACCTTGTGCATTTATTTGCAGCACAGAGCACTGTTCAGGCCAGATACTATTGTATATTTGGATACTTGATATGCACATAGCAGCGCGGCCAGGACCCCCTTGGGTCCAGCAGCACCCTGCCATGCGACCTCACAAAGTCATTATGTACCTAATTTAGGTTGAAGTATTCGTTCCTACGTTCGAAGACTTCATTAACGAGTTCCAACAACTGTTCCGGTTCGGTTGGCAAATTGTGTCTTTTTAAAGAGATACGGTCCACCGAATCCGGTATGGGGAAAGTAATCCCATCTCCGTTGCCGTGGAGTCTACGCACAATATGTCTAAGGGCGATGGTCAGGACCGGTAGATCTTCAAGTATTGCTAACTTATATCAATTTTCCTCTATTATGTACCACCAGTTTGGTCTCTTTTGTTTTTCCCGAGATCCACTCGTACCAGCACGCGCATTATCTTCTTTTTGCAGTTTGTTTTCTTCTGCTTCCTTTTCTTTTAAATGCTGACTCTCACACTTCTCTTCTTCCTCCGCCATATTTTCATGATGTTCTTCATCTTCTTCGCCCTCTTCATCAGATGATAATTCTGTTTCTAATGTTGTTTTCTCTCCTAGAAGCAATCTTGAAAACCAGCTACTCCACTTCCTTTTTTTGCAAGTTTGCGTTCCAGTATCTAATTTTTTATTTTTATTATCTGTGCTTTGTGGAGAGTTCTCTTCTTGGATTAATTTCTTTCTTCTGTTTCTGAAGTCTATCAAACGCTGTCGGTCCCTTCGTAGTTGTGAAGGTGACTTGACCTTCCCACTGTCTCCCGCCGATGAGGTTTCTCCTCCTTCATCATCTTCCGTATCCGTTTCTGATTCTGGGATATTAATTACCATTCTACCCGTCTCATCTGTAGGAATATCTTCTGTTTGATCTAGAATCTTTGTTTCTGTCTTCTGGTTTCTCGGATCATAAAAAAATGTTCCTTCGCTTTTCATTATTTCTTTATACAGAACTTTATTATTTATAAACATTTTGAATATTATTTTATTATCTTTACATTTATTATTATAATCTTTGAACCCCGCTAGTTCTTTCTCTGGTTCTTGCTTCCAGAGACCCATTCCTATTGCAGGCATATTTATTTCTATCTTCTTATTTAATTTCATCTCTTGAAAGTGCTCTAATGTAATCTCCAAATCTGCTAGAAATTCTTCTTTCGATGACTCTATATGAATAAATTTACATCCGAATTTGTTCTTCGTGTAGGATATATTTATTTCTTTTCTATTGCTTTTTTTTTATTTGGAGTTTATTCATTTGATCGAAATTAAAACTATTGTGTGACTCAACAACTACTTGGGGAAAGCCCCGAGGAAATGTTACCAATTTTGGGTTTATGAAGTTCATTATTATTTGGTTTGATTTCTCAACATCGAGAGTACCCTCCGTGATTGTTAGCGAGTTCTCAATGTTCTTAGTTTCAAAATTGTTTTCTATCCAATTTCTGAATTCACTATCATATTCTTTGTCCATCCAGGTTATCTCTTTCACCCATAAGGAATCATATTTTGTCATATTATCAAGGCTTTCAGCCATAATCAGTCTTACTACTAACCCTTGCAAGTAGGTTCTTATGCGTTGCACATTCCTTTGGGTCTGTTTCTTTGCAGTCTTTTTTCCTTAGTAAGCACGGTATGCACATTATTACTTGGTCTTTATCAGGACATATATCCTTTTTATGGCCTCGAGACTACTCCCAACTTTAACTTTTTCGCGGTCAAAAGTTGACAGAAACATTGTAAAACTACTCAATTTTTATGCTGATAAGAAAGCTAAGGATAAGGAGTGACTTCTTGAAATTTCTGACAAAACTAGTGCGGGAATTGCAAAAAACAACAACAACAACAACAAAAAAAACATGTTCTTGTAAGTAATAAATTAGTTTTGAACAACATAGCATTTCAGTCTTATGATTGTGCCAGCACAATGTCAGGAGAGAACAAGGGGGTGCAGAGAAAAACTAACTCTATGGCTTATGGAACTCACAAGTTGATCGCCGCAGTAACAAACGTTCGCCATTGGATTCTATCCTGGGCAACATCAAGCCAGTTTTCATCACGAACACCTACTTCTCGAAGATCTCTTCTAATATTGTCCTCCCAACGACATCTCGGTCTTCCCAAAGGCCTCCTTCCATCCACCTTCCAACCAGGATAGAATATAATCTTCGTTTTTTCCCCCATCCAAGCTACATGGCCTGCCCAACTTAGACGTCGCGATTTCATTATTTTTAATCTGGTGAATCGTACAGTCCGTGGAGTTCTTCATTATGCAGTCTCCTCCATTCACCAGTCATCTCGTCACGTTTCGGCTCGTATATCTTTCTCAAAACCTTATTTTCAAGTACACGTAATTTATGTTCATCTGCTAGAGTCGCACTCCAACTTTCGCAGCTGTAAAGTATTACCGGCAGAATAACCGTTCTGTATAATTTCAGTTTCAATTTCCTTGATATTAATCGCGATGTTAGAAGTTTTTGGACTGAATAGAAACATGCGTTCCCCGATACTAAGCGACTGTTTATTTCTCCCATGACCTCACTTTTGCTTGTTACGTATGCTCCCAAGTATTTAAATTTGTTTACTTTCTCTATGACCTCATCCCTAATTCTTATGTTTTTATTTCCTTCATTCCCTGTGTTTCAGTTTGTTATCATGTATTTTGTTTTATCTATGTTTACCTATAGACCTATCTCATCGCACGCTTCTACTAAGACATCGGTGTTGCTTTGTAGTGCATCTATATCATCTCCTATTAAATCTACATCATCCGTGTATACGAACAATTGATTCAAACCATTCAATGATAGTCCCTTTTTGTTCCCTTTCATTTTTCTGAAAATCTGGTCCAATGTTGATCTGTTTCTTCTAAATCCACATTGGTGATCTCCAATTATTTCATCTACGTATACACTTAGGCGTGCTAACAGAATATTACTTAATACCTTGTAACAGGCTGTAAGTAACGAGATTCCGAGGTAATTATTACAGTCAGATTTATCTTATCTTTTTTAAATCGGAACTATTATTGAGGTTTTCCATTCCTTTGGGAGTTTCTCCTTTACAATATTGAACATATCAGTTTATGTAGTTTCTTGATTAGTGCCGTTCGTCCTGCTGTAATTAATTCGGCTGGCACATTGTCTATTACTGGTGATTTGAAATATTTCAATTTCTTTACCGACATTTCGATCTCGATCTCGCTAGGTTCGGGAATCCACGGTTCTGCGGTATGAATTTCAAATTCCTCTGTTTGTTTTCTGTTGTGTACATTAAGAACTTTACCGAAGTAACTTTTCCATACATCGACAATTTTAGTCAGATCAGCCTGAAGATCTCTACGCTCATTTCTAATCATTCCTAATCTCGGCTGGTAGCCTTTTCTTAACGAGTTTACCCCATTGTATAGATCTCGTATGTTATTTGTTTTCCCGTTTTCCTCTATCTCCTGAATCTTCTGCGTGAGATATTCTCGCTTTTGTTTCTGAACCCGAGTGTGGCGTTTCGTTTCGGGTTACTATAGTGGTTGGTATTTGCTTCGCTTTTATTACTTAGCCATCGTTGCCTTGCTTGTTTTCGTTCCTTATGAAGCTTAAGGCATTCTTCATCAAACCAAAGTTTGTTTTTCTGTTGTTTCTTCTCACCTACACTGTCTTCGCTGCGCTCTTAATTGTTTCACTAATTGAATCCCACATCTTACTTACATCAATTTCATTATTAATATCATCTTTATTACTACTCGAGTCGGCTAGGATTTCGAACCTATTTGAGAGTTCAAGTTGGTAATCTACTTTTATGCTCTGATTATTTAATCGTTTAACTTCGAATTTGAGTTGTTTTGACTCCTTGATTTCTCTGTTCGCGATACATAACGTTTCCCTTACTTTTGTGGTCACTAATTGATGGTCGGTGTCACCTTCCGCTCCTCTGTACGACCTAACATCCATTATGTTGGTGTGTCTTCTTGTGTCTACTAATACGTGATCGATCTGGTTGAGAGTTTTGCCGTCCGGAAATACCCATGTGTATTTATGTTGAAAGTACGTGTTCTTTACCAGTAGATCTTTCGAAATTGAGAAAGTTATCAGTCTTGCTCCACTGTTATTGGTCTTTCCGTGAAGACTGCATTTGCCTATAGTAGGTCTATATTTTTCTTCCCTCCCCATCTTTGCATTGAAATCACCCATTACAATTTTCGAATTATACTTCGGCATTCGGTCTAACAGCCTTTCTAGCTCATCGTATAATATATCTTTGTCGTTATCAGTAGGCACCTCGGTCGCAGCATAGACGTTTAATAAAACCGTGTTACCCCATCGAGTACGTATATTCTATATTCTGAACCGCCTGAATGATACTTTTCTTAATGAGGAAATTGTTCCGAAATCGTGATACTGTGTTATCCCGTAGTAGGAAGTGTACTTGCCTTGTGGGATACTTTCTTGACTCTCCCACCGAACTTCTTGTATCGCTAATATGTCTAGCTCATACTTCTCGGTTTCGCGTACCGCCACCTGAAGAGCGCTCGATTGGTATAATGTTCGTACGTTCCACGTTCCTATACAAAAATAGTAGGTCGTGAAATCCCTTACATGAGTTGACACGTTCTAAGAACATAGTTGTGGTGCAAGTGCTATTATTGGTGATTTCTTCAGTGTCCTTGAAAATTTGTATGTATTTTTTACATGAAGTACAAATCGCTTTAATTTCTTAAATAGTGAACTGTCGAAATCTGAAGCAGCAATTCCTTTGCTTAACCTTTCAAAGACCCGCTAGCCAGGAGGAGCCGAATCAATCAGAGCTCGCTGAGCATCACTTAATTAAGTCGTTAAGGTTCTAAATAAAATGTCTACATCTTATCAGTTTGATAGTAATACAAAATCCGCAGCGCTTGGTCTGAGAAAACAAAAAGTCTTTTGACTTGATTATTTCAATAATGTTTATGAAGAATATTATGTACAAGGGTAAGATTTTAGCACAGAAACTTGAAGAGAAGGAACTAAATATTCTCGACGTATTCATTCCTATCGCGAACGCCATAATATCATTGGAAGATAACAGGAATGATAGTGAAGGAATTAAGAATCTGATTTTGAGTACAATTTCTTATGCAGACTCTTTGGATGTTGATGCTGAAATTGACTTCAGTCGTCATCATCGTAATCGTGTTGCGCCTAAACGCCTGGATGACAAAGCTGAGTCGTAAGGTTCATCACACACTGGAGTATTACTATTCAAAAGAGGTTATAGCAATGTTAGATACGTTACTTATCCAAGGAAAAGCTGAAGAGGTGCTTAGAAATGGCCAAACCTCTTTTCTGAATTTTCAGTACAGGCATGAAGAGAGAAATATTAGTATTAACCGTGTTGACGGAGCAGTTTCTTTATATGTAACAGCTTTTAATCCTTGATGCTTTTGCAGTGCTTTCAGAGTATAAAATACTCAGTGATCAGTGTGTGAAGCTACGAAAAATGTACAACCACTGGCAAACAGCATTTGTCACCTTGCTTTTACAGCCCCAGTGTCAGTTGCATCTAATGAAAGAGCGTTTTGCAAATTAAAGCAAGCTAAGAATGTACAACAATGATAGACAATAGACTAGATTCCCTTATGATACTGTGTACCAAGAAGGATATTGTAGATAGTCTTGATATAAGTAAGATTGTTCACAGATAGTTTCAGCATAAATTTTGTTGTGACTTCAACACAAACCATGTATCTTTGTAAAGTGTAAGATAAAATTTCGTACGGGACGTAACATTTCGTTTGGGTCAAGAATTTGGATGAATGTGTAACTCCTTTCGCTGAAAAAAATATAATGTGAAATTATTTTTTTGTGATTAGAAGTATTTTATTGTTATTATCAATTTTCAGAATATACAAGTTAAAGTAAACAAAATTTTACACATAAAGGTACCTTGTTATTGTCGTATTTTTATTGTAACTTTAATACAGAAAACTAAGTAACATTTTTATTTTGACTCTCGGTATTCAAATATACGAGACATAGGATCTTCATTTTAGTAAAAGTTTCATGTGTTGGCTATAAATTAATTCTCTGCTAGAAGAGGATATTTTATCATCAAAAGTTTATAATAAATTGAAAATAGAGTTGTCATTCTTGAATTTTCACTGAATCTATGTACATTAATATTTTCAAATTAGCAACGTCTCCTAGAAACTAATTACAAATCGCAAAAATAACGACTTAAAGCTTAGTTTGCAACAAACTTCTAATTTGTAATACTTTCTCCTAAGATCTATATCCATTAAGCCCTTCAACTGTGAATGTGAATGCATGCTCTTATGCAAAGGCATTAATTTTTGTAAAGGTCTCTGTGTATTAATGTACTTCTTTTTCTTTTTAATATAGAGTAATATTTTCATTTTCAGTAGCATTTTTCAAATATAAATCAATTATTTATGGTGTTAAGAATTATCGTGTAAAGTAGTATTGAAAACAGAAAAAAAAATTACATTGGCGTTATGAAAAGTGTGCGATATGTGTATAAATCTATATAATAGTAGTAATAATAATAATTTGAAAACGTATTCTGTAATTTAAAATTTTGTATTATTAAAGGAATAAGATACCGCTAGCAAGCGGAGAATATTTCAGAAAGGCTGAACTGGGGGTTCCTATTTCAAGACAAACTGACACTGCATCTCGTTATTCGGTACATCATACTTATCCATTCGGCACATTAACCCACTAGATCCCTCCGCCTTATGAGCCTACGGAACGCCCCTGGCTGCTGCCTACTACAAGGGGCGTTCCGTATGATCTAATAATCACCAAATAATCACGATAGTCCAGAAACATAAATATATAAGTTCGTCCTTGTCAATACACTTACTTCAAGCTCGTTCCGAAGCTTATTATATCCTGTTTGAAAAAAATATACCCCCTTGATCTTCATTTCGGCTATGAAGTTACTCGCAGATCGCCGAAAACATGTACTTTACAACCAACTAACTAACTAACTAACTCTATGGCTTATGGAACTCGCAAGTTCATCGCCGCAGTAACAAACGTTCGCCATTGGATTCTATCCTGGGCAGTATCAAGCCAGTTTTCATCACGAACACCTACTTCTCGAAGATCTCTTCTAATATTGTCCTCCCAACGACGTCTCGGTCTTCCCAATGGCCTCTTTCCATCGGGCCTTCCAACCAGGATAGAATATAATCTTCGTTTTTCCCCCATCCGAGCTACATGCCCTGCCCACCTTAGTCGTCTCGATTTCATTATTTTTACAACATCTGGTGAATCGTACAGTCCGTGGAGTTCTTCATTATGCAGTCTCCTCCACTCTCCAGTCATCTCGTCCCGTTTCGGCCCATATATCTTTCTCAAAACCTTATTTTCAAATACACGTAATTTATGTTCATCTGCTAGGGTCGTACTCCAACTTTCGCAACCGTAAAGTATTACCGGCAGAATAACCGTTCTGTATATTTTTAATTTCAATTTCCTTGATATTAATCGCGATGTTAGAAGTTTTTGGACTGAGTAGAAACATGCGTTCCCCGATACTAAGCGACTTTTTATTTCTTCCGTAACCTCATTTTTGCTTGTTACGTATGCTCCCAAGTATTTAAATTTGTTTACTTTCTCTATGACCTCATCCCTAATTCTTATGTTTTTATTCCCTTCATTCCCTGTGCTTCGGCTTGTTACCATGTATTTTGTTGTATCTATGTTTACCTGTAGACCTATCTCATCGCACGCTTCTACTAAGACATCGGTGTTGCCTTGTAGTGCATCTATATCGTCCCCTATTAAATCTACATCATCCGCGTATACAAACAGTTGATTCAAACCATTCAATGATAGTCCCTTTTTGTCCCCTTTAATTTTTAAAATCGCATATTCTAACGCGAAGTTAAACAGTAGTGGTGACAAGGCATCGCCTTGTTTCAATCCGTTGCGAATCTTGAAACTATCTGACATATTATTACCTATCCGTACTCTGCTTATGGGGTCGCTGAGACACATCTTCACTAGTTGGACCAATTTTTTCGGTATTCCAAATCGTATCAGGATACTGTATAACTTTTCCCTTTTGATAGAATCATATGCTTTCTTAAAATCAATGAATAGCTGATGAACCGTCCCATTGTATTCCCATTTCTTCTCCAAAATTTGTCTCAAAGCAAAAATCTGGTCCAACGTGGATCTATTTCTTCTAAATCCACATTGGTGATCTCCAATTATTTCATCTACGTATACATTTAGGCGTGTTAACAGAATATTGCTTAATACCTTGTAACAAGTTGGAAGTAACGAGATTCCGCGGTAATTATTGCATTCCGACTTATCGCCTTTTTTGTAAATCGGAACAA
>JAGDQP010046254.1:0-15362 GCA_022664845.1 Lepisma saccharinum
CAAAATATTAGTTGTGTGTGAGAGTGTCACTGACAATGGTTCGACTGCATTGAAGAAATTGTTTCCGCTGTTTCGATTGCAATTGTTGTGTTCTCGCAATTTTGTCAAGTATTTGAACAACTGACAGCCTGCAACAGGTAATTCAGGTTTCCCCAGAGTTTTTCGTTTGGAGGGGTTGTCTCCCCTGTCCAGTAGTCGAGAAAATATGCTTGTGGTTTATTCACAATGCGAAACGAGGTATATTTATCATTTTAGCATGCGGAAGGTAGCCATGTTATCTTTAACGAAGTTCACGAATTGAGAGATAGTTTTGTTTCGTGCGCGAACTGAATTAACTGGGAGTAAGATTCCGAATGGCTAATTGCAAAACAGCAGTTTTCGAACGGCAGTTTTAGTACAAAAGGATGTAAGTTACAAAACGATATTTCGAACTGCAGTTTTATTACAAAACTGTATAAGTCCAATTAATTAATAAAAGGAGCGTCCCGTGTCCAAGTAATTTACAATTTAGGTGAGTTACAGAGTAACACTTTTATGGCTTCTTCTTCTCGGGTGATATGCCTCGTAGAAGAGAGCTAGGATATGTGTTGGACCAGTCCGACAGCAACTGGGTGCAGGAAGGAAGACACCAGTCCAACAGCAACTGAGCACAGGGTTAAATTAGGCAGCACACCAGTTCGGCAGCAACTGAGTATGCAGGGCAGAAGTAGTGTACCAGTCCGACAGCAACTGAGTACGGGGGAAGAGGTAGATGAGAGAATTGATCACCCTTGCGAATGATAATTTTGTAATGGTGCGTCGGGTTTTTATAGGCATCATTGTGCTGTCTTCAAACTCCTCCTCTTTATCAGTGGTGGCTCCACATGTGACTTCGTGTTGAAACTGGAGTTATCGTCTGCTTTCTTTATGTTTCCCCTGTTTATTTACCTTGCGTCACTTGTTATACACATGTAGTACACACGCTACTATAATGTTTACATTGTGATTATAAGCGACGCGTGGTGAAGCATGCGGAACATTACAATATTTATAACCGAGTATAACTTAATAAAAATATTTAGAATTGCAACTCAGTACAATTTTTTAAATGAAAACACACTTCGGGTTTAAACCCTGGTTTTAACCCCAAAAATAAAAACCCGGGTTTTTACCCATCACTAGGGCAACTAAGAAATAACAGACTACAAAACAGTGTTGCCATTTGGCGCTAACGGTACATTGAGATTGTACAAGTACATTCGTGAATGTACAAGAGCTAGCCAGCAAAATTTTGCGGCTATTAAAAGGCGGTTGCCAGTAGCTCTTCACTGGTGCTTCAAAAGAAGAAAGTGAGTTACAACAAGATAAATAGAAGCAAATAAATCTATCCTGTGTGCACTTACTGCCTGTAAAATGAAGAGGATAGGCAGTTTCGTTAAGCCAGTGTCGGAAAAAGTGGCAACTGATCCAAGTGAAGATAGTAACAAAGAAAAAGCACAGAGTTTCTTATGGTTGTGGGTGATAGGGTCATTAGTAGTGATGAAACGGAAGCGGCAATAGAGAAGGCAATGGTTAAGATGTTAAGATGCGGGGAGAAGAGTATGCATCGACAAGAGAATTACAGAAGTTGTTGTGAGTGTTAATTTCCCAGACATAAGCGAAGTTTCGGCCTACGTCTTCAATCTGAATCCAATAAATTCTCCACTGACAGATCAACAAAGGAAAACTGTGTTAGCGAACGTGCTTGTAACTGATGCTTTCCTGACACAGTGTTACGGAAAAAGGGAATTGCGTTTCAAAAGGGAGATGATGAGAAAATGGGAATGGCTAGCATTTTTCCTGTGAAATTTCCTATTCACTTCAAAATGCACAGGAAAAGGCTTGCAGCAGAATGTTGGGAGATTTGTTTCGAAACCTTTCGAAAATTGGAGGAAATAATACTGAAAGATTTAGGGAATCGAAATACCATAAGTTTTCAACATTGTCAGCAGAAAATTTTCTGTAGGTTATGGCGTCAAATATAGAGGATGTTGCTACACAACTGAGCGAAGAAGCGAAAAATAAAAATCAATAAAACAGATCAAGGGGGACTTTGAGGGCTATAAGTGAATGTCATTTTCTGTGAATAAGAGTTGCCTTTACGAGGTCCCTTATTTCTATACAAATCACTTCAAAAGGATGGATAGTTTCGAGCGCTGTTGCGATTTAGAGCGTCCTAAGATGAATCTCTTTTAGAACATGTAATAAATAGTCCAAAGAATATAACTTATTTAAGTCCTGACACGAGATTATAGAAGTTTGTGGAAAGTTCATCCAACAAGAAATCGTGAATCGAGTAAACCAGAGCAAATATTTTGCGATTTTAGGAGATGAAACATTGTATATGAATGGAATAGAACAATTTTCGTTGTGCGTTCGTTACGTTTATGAAAACACCTTGAGAGAGGATTGGCTGGGTTCCTGTCAACTGTATGATTTGAGTGCAGAAGCTATTAGCGAGACAATTTTGAGCAAGTGCAAATACTTGGGATTAAATCTGAACCATCTCGTTGGAGAGGGATAGGATGGAGCTGCCAAATGGGAGGGAAAATTAGTAGTGTGCGAGCAAGAATAAAGGAGCAGTTTCCAAAAGTTACCTCTGTGCATTGTGCCTCTCATTCTTTGTCTGCCCCTGACGTCAGAAACACCATCGATGCTCTGAAGGAGGTGTGTGATCTCTTTAGCAACAATGCTCTAGCAAGGGAACAACTGAAAGTAAATGCTTAAAGGCATTTATTTATTGTCTTATTATTCATAGCGGAGTTAAGGCAAGAAAGGCGTTCTCTTCCACTTAACCATGTACGTACTTTCGCTCAGACAAGACGGATAGTGATTAGTAGAATGAAGAAAGTGGGACAACCCCGAAAAAACTCATGCACACGGCCTTTTTCCACCACAAAAGCCAAATAGCAATTGCAGGGTTGGTTCTGCATTCCTGTCTTCTTTGTATTACCATCTTTCTCTCTCATACCTAGTGGGAAATGTCTTGAGTGCATAGAAAGCACCTATCAAAAAGTTCCTATGCTTTAAGGTAGTTCCTTACTTAATACCATGCTGGAGAGTCACGGTAACATGATTGGTAAGTCACTCACTGGAATACCAACCGGTCGTGGCTCAGTGGTAGAGCGTTGGCTTGGCATTCGGAATGCCGTGTGGTTGATCCAAGTGGCCGACCATCCTGACTTAGGGTTTTCAAGTGTTTTTCTCAGTCTCACTGGACAAATGTCGGAAATAGGTCCTGCCGTCTACCTCTTACAATCTTCTCTCCACGCTATCCCGGCCTAAGTCTCAGATGTCTAAGAACCTTAAAACAAATTCAAGTTCAGTTCACTCCATGAGGCGTTCCTTTGAGAGCCCCGGCTAGCTTTTTTTTTGTTTCTGTTTCTTCAATCCAGTCTTTTTGCATGAAGTTACCTTGACAACCCTTTAAACGCGCACATTATATCACCTTTAGTAATTCTTCAGGAGTCCTTGTTAATTGTATTGGTAAAGAAAGGACTATATTTTTCTTCAATTTCTAATACATTTTATAGCGAAAGTCGAGTTGGTCTGTACATTCAGTTTTAATACATTAATAAGAAACGGCTTTGCATTCGCCTGTACTTAAATGGGCTGGGCGAGTTTTAGGGCCATACGCCCAGATAGCACAATAAACTTGCAGCAAGTTTGGCATTGCACGGCTGTAAACATGCTGCAATCTTGCAGCAAACTCGCTAGTTACAGTTGCTAAACTTGCTTCAAACTTGGAATTTAAAAACGATGGTAAAGCCTGTAGCGAGAAAAGAGAGGTATGGTGTGGGGTTTGAACTCACGACCTTCAGATTTGTCTGTTCACCTTGTTGATCGGGTTATTTGAAGACAGGTTATATATTTTATTATACGCTATGTACATGACGAACTGTAATCAAAATCAACTGTTACAATTACACACTAAACAATATACACTAATTTATCCTTTTAAATTGTGTACGTGTGTTCTGTGAAGTGTTTTCTTCTCTACAACTGAAGACGGCTGTAGCCAAAAAATTTAACTGACTTTATAGTGTTTAGTGTTAAGTGTGTAATATTTGCACAAGATTGTCCAGATACTATGTAAGTGCAGTTTGTCTCCTCTCTCTTCAAATTTCACTTTTTATATTGCCTATGCGGTCTTCTCATATATACTAATTCACAGCCATATTCAATCCACTACTGGATGAGGCTTCTCCAGGAGGGAAGAGTTGGTGTATTGCTCCCACGCTGACCAGACGTGTTGGGAGAGGAGAGCCGAAGCACTCAACTGTGATCGCTACCTCCTTATTCAGGTAGCTCCCCAATTGGCCTCACGACGCTGGGTGGACACCGCACAGGCAAAACCACCTGGAGTACTGCAACGGTCACCCGTCCAGAACTGACCAGACCCAGAGCTGCTTGACTTCGGTGATCTTACGGGAACCGGTAGACTAGCTCGGCTAGGACATAGCCCCCTTCTCATATATGTATGAGCTCCTGCGTAGCCTAGTCGGTAGCGCGCTCGACTTCAGTGTGAGCGCTCCCGGGTTCGCTTCCCGGTGGGGACTCAAAAATTTCGGTGTTGACCCAACATCGTTTAGACAACTGCGGAGCTGCTGTCAATAAAAGACAGTGGCGATCACAGTGAGAGCTTCGGTTCTCCTCTCCCAACCCGTTTGGTCAGCGTGGGAGCAGTAGACCAACTCCGCCCTTCGGGGAGGGGCCTCATCCACTAATGGGTTGAATATGGCTCTGATTTATATATATACTTTAAATAGTGTATTATTTAAATATAATTTCACTTTTCTTTTTTAAAATAGGCCTACAAAGATTTACCAAAGAATTTTCGTATTAAAAGTTGTATATCGGGATAAATTGAGATTTAAATATTAAGCTTAAAAATAATTAATTTGCCGACTAACTGTTAATATGTTTATTATAGATAACACCTTAAATTAATGAAAGGCTTGTGTATGGTTAGAAAATAACGACAATTTGTTGATCAAAGGCTCGCAGACGTGAAACGCATTTTATGTGATAACCGATAAAATCAGGATCGCAAAGAAAATGTATTCCAAAGTTAAATTGGAAAGCTCTTATTGCCTGATTAACTGCACGGATGATTTCTCGTGTTGCCTGGCCTAAAAGTATTTTAATTGCATCAACATCAATCCGATATTGTAGTAATGTTATAAAACACTCGAACAAATTATCGACGGCGGTTTCCGAAAATACTATTTCAAAATGGATTATGGGTATTCTTTGATAAATTTCAAACGTGATAATGTTCGAATGAATTACTATTATTAATGTTCCTAACGAGCTGGTGAGCTTCTAAGGGCGGGACTTACAGTTTTTGATAATATTAGCTCTGAACCACTGCGTTCAGTGAACCCTGGCGGCATTTGAACCTGTAATGACTTGCACAGTATGGGAACGTTCTAACCTCTCGGCCGCTCTGATGTCGCGATAATATTAACTTGATTAAATTTTAAGTAAATTTTAAGTAAACAATTATAGGCGACTAGATATCGGGTGTCAATTACTAGATCAAAAATCGCTGGATATAATATCTATAAACTCTTAACGTTAAAAAAATAATTGTGTTTTACAATTCTCACATTTGCTGAATAAATCTCTATACTGAGAAATATGGATTATTAGGTTATTTCAATTAAATATCGCTTTTATAATTTTTGAAACTGAATAAATTTAGACTACTTTAATGTTCTTTCTTTTAACGTTTTGTATTTACCGAAAATTTTACATATTAAAAGCTGAATGTCCAGATATAAAAGTTGTGTACCTGGATAAATTGAGTCAAGGCCCATGATTTCCAGAGAAACAAATATGGATGATGACAAATAAATAATTTCTCTATCTAGACGTAAATCATCTAGAGGAATGCTTCTTGTTAAAACGGACGAGATCAATTGAGAGAAAAAGGTCTTCAAAGCCTAGAATAAAAACACAAGATATAACAGCCATACGGTATTGTCATTAAATCTCAGTTTAAAAATAATAATAATAATTGGTATTTATCTGCAAGAGTCGACTGTTTTCCATGAATGGTTCTCTTGCTAATTTCTCAGAAATGAGCGAAGGAGACCGACTATGACGATTGTTAACACACATGCTTTATTTCAACCAAATATCGAAAAAAAAATTCTTCCATTTATCTATAAAAGAAAGATAGATTCCAAGAATAGTTTTGTAGTTAATATTATTCAGAAATTAGCAAGAAAGGAACATCGACTATGACATCCATACGGTATTAACTAATTTTCGCTTTTGAAAGGATAATTAATTTATCTGCACAAAAAAAATGAACGAAAAGAAAATTTAGCTATAAGTTCTAACAAGCATTTTATAATATGTCAACAATGAGAGGTCACAGCCAAAAACGTCTTTCACATGACCAACCCTATTTAAGAAGAAACCGACCACTTCAAATATCAACCCCTCTATATTTCGAATACGGTAAATCACAGAGAGAAAAGAATTTCAGATTCGGTATCACTATGATGAAGTACATCTAAAAACCAATACCCCGTGACTCAAAGGTCACGGCATTACAGTGACGAATAGCATATAAATTGTGAGTGTCATGATTTTAAATTTTGAAAATCTTCGAAACGCTATATTTTAAAAATACCGGAGAAAGTGATTTCAGATTCTGGATCATCACGATAAAGAGAAAATGACAAACAACATTTGTTGGTCCTCAGGTAGAATTTGTAGACAAGGAATGATTCAGTTTTACTAGTGTTATAACTTTTGTCAGCGTACACCTGCTAGATCAGAAACGAAACAGGGCTAAGATTTGCCTATTCCTACAGCCAATTTTGCCAGCGAAATAAAAAAATTCCAGCTTTTTCACACGTTTTTAACTTTTCATGCACCTCTTCCTTACATATGGTGCACGATGGGTATTACCTGGTTGGCATCTGTGTTCCATACGCTTTCCAGCGAAGTATAATTTATATCGCTACGATAAATAAAACTGTGAGGGTCGCGAGTGTGAAGGTCAATTGCTCTATACTTCAATTCAATTCAACAAGAGGCAATTCAACGTAATATGTTTTTAACCAGATCATTTATTGTAGTACCTTTCTATCTTTTACACAAGATGCAAAACAGAATGTAGCACCGCACACAGCGTATACTAAGAATAGCGCTTTAACGTGAAACTTCTTTTGATTTTGCAACGATCCTCCCCCACAATACAAGAAGACGCTATCCTAAAATAAATGGTTCCTTCCTCTGTGCAAATAACAACTGCTACTCCCAAATACCACGAAAGAATAAACAAACAAAGAAAAGAACGACTAACTCCATTGACACAAAGTTTGGAACAGCGGGAGACACGCGGGACATTTCTCCCCCACACTACCGGTTTTCATGTAAGATCAGTTCCTAGGTTTTAGGCGCGCTCGCTTTTTCCATCCGTCAGTTCCTAGGTGGCGCTAGTTTCCACAAGAGACAACTGAACACTACAAAGATAGCGGCAACGAAGGAGGCAAAAAAGGGCACAACGAAAGGAGACGACCTTATGTGGACAGTCCTTAAAATGGCCGAACTTCCGGTAAAAAAGGAAATACGAGATGAAGGATGAGCTTAGGATGTCGCCCAAGTGATCTATTCGTACCGGAAGTGTTTCCATGTGGTCTCTTTTTAGTGAGAAGTGAGGGCGAATGGTTATGTAAAAAATATATCCTGCCAGCTGGGGTATCGGACCAAGTCCTCCGCCATCTTGAAAAACGATACCATCTTCAATTTCTGGCACCGCTCTCTTTCACGTTCAATATCTCAAGAACCGATGGACTGATTTTAATTATTCTCTTTTCAAATAAAAGACGAAAGTGTTTAGATAATTGTAAATACAATAATCTTGACAAATATAATAAATTTTAATACATTTGGTTTCCTAATTTTAAATTTAAACATAAAATTCTCATCAAAATAACAATTAGTCGAAATCTACTCATTTCATCAAAACATGCTATCCAATCTATTCATTTTATGCGTGGTGGTGGCGCCTCTTGGCCTACGTGTTTCCGTTAGTGCCTCAATGATAGCTGTTTTCCCAAAGATTTCGTAAGTGTTTTTGCTTCTGATATGACGATGATGCTCGGGGTTGTGTGATTTTAAGATAATTCCGTTTCTAATGAATAAGATTTCCTTGATATCCGCTCGAGGTAGGTATTTGATCAGTTGTTCCAAATTTGATTAGAATTTTTGAATTTGGTGACGCATACTTTCAGTAGGAAGTTGTAGAGATCGTTTCCTATTGGCATTTGGATTTTGGTTCTGGTTATGGCAGATTTTGGTAGATGTGGTTTGTTCCATTGGTCCGGTGCTTGAAGACCCAGGTGGTAATTTAATGGTAACATTAATAATTATCTCCAATGATCCCGAACGAGAGCGGTCAGAAAAAGGAGATCGTGATCTAGGGCGCTTTTTGTCTGGCTTAGGAGTTTCAGTGGGTGATAAATCATGGCGACTACGTCGTCCAGAAGTGCGTTGTTCTTTAGCTGTTGCTTTAGCGCCAGATTTCCAAACTATTGGCTTAGGTAATTTGTGCATTCTAATGCCGCGGTGAATAGCGGTAGTCGGCATAAGAAAGATCGATCAATTTACAAGTTCTAGCCCTTATCCGTTGCCAAAGTCGTCGATTCTATAGTTTTACCAAAAACCAAATCCTAAAAATTTCCTATGTCGTAACCAATCAGTCAGTCTAATACCTTGAATTAACCTAAGTACCGTTTTTCCAACTGGTCTGCACCCAGCGTATAAGTAGGTAAGTAGTTAACCGTTTTTCAACTGGTGGTCTGCGCCTGGTGTACAAGTAAAAAAATTGTTAACCTAGAATACCGTATTTTAACAGGTGGTCTGCACCCAGAGTACAAGTATGTAAGTAGTTAACCTAGAGTACCGTTTTTCGACTGGTGGCTCACAAAGCGTGCAAGTAAGTCGTTGTGTTTATTTAACCTGGCGCACATACCAGCAGCCTGATGGATTTTTGCGTTTAAAGAACTCAGAATATCGTTCACCCTCCGGCACTGTAAAGTGACGTCAATCTCAATCTGACGGTATGCTTCTCAATCTCAATTGTGTGTGTGCAACACACTATCCTCGCAGAAAAGTTAACCAATCAGGTTTAGGTTATGACAAGATGGAATGAAAATTAGATTGTATTGATAAGATTGGGCCCGTATTTTCAACGTTTGTGTGCTAATGGGGTCTGTAATAAGGGTCCATACTACGCATACAGGATGAACTCGAACAACTTGATTCGTGTAGAATGTTATGTTCAGTACTGCAGATGTTAATGTTCATTTTGTAGCGGCAGTCAGTTAAAAACGCTATAGCACAAAATTCTAATTCCAGTAACCTTTCATTACATGTAGTACAAAAGTAACACCGATGTCTTAGTAGAAACGTGCGCTGGGATAAGTCTACAGGTAAACAGAGAAAACAAAGTACATGACAACAACCTGAAACACAGGGAATAACGGGAATGGGTACGCAACAATTAAGAATTAGAACATACAGAAAGTAAACAGATTTAAATACTTGGGGGCATACAAGCAAAAACGAGGTAAAGGAGAAAACAAGAAGTCGCTTAGTATCGCCCAACGCATAATTCTATTCACGCCAGAAACTCCTAACCTCGCGATTAGTATCAAGAAACTTGAAATTGAAAATATACAGAACGATTATTCTGCCGGTAATACTTTACGGTTTCGAAAGTTGGAGTACGACCCTAGCAGATGAATATAAATTACGAGGTTTTGAGAAAGATATACGGAGAATGGAGGAGACTACATAATGAAGAATTTCACGAAGTGTACGACTCACCCGAAATCACGACGACTAATAATGTAGCTCGGATGGGAGAAAAACGAGGAATATATTCCATCTTGGTTGGAAATCCGGAGGGAAGGAGACTTTTGGGAAGACCAAGACGACATTGGGAGGACAGTATTAGAAGGGTTCTTCGAGAAGTAGTTGTTTATGATGAAAACTGGCTTGATATTGCGCAAGATATATGCAGATGGCGAACGTTTGTTACAACGGCGACGAATTTGCGAGTTCCATAAGCCATAGACCAGTACCTTTCATTGCATAAAAGTGGCTCTATTTTTATTTTATTTTTGATTTAAACGAAAAACGTTTAAGGAAATTCCCTTCTTAGAAATATAATAATGTATCTTGAAGTGATCTAAATCAACTAAAAAATATGATTGAGAGCCTATTTTACCATTGGTAAACGCTTGCGATTTTGTAGGTATGGTAGGAAGGGATCTCGCAAAAGTTCTACATCAACAAAAGGAAAGTTATAATTTTTATTAGCTAAATTAAATTTTCAAAACATTCAAAGATATCCTAAATTTAGTTACAAAATTTCCAAATTAGCTACGCAAAATACAAAAGTCACTCAGCAAGAATGAATCCGTTTTCCACGTAAAAGTAACAATTTTTGGGGAACGAAGTTTTTCATCCTCTCCATTAAAAAGAAAAAAATAAATGTTCTCTATGTCATTATATATTGTCTCCGACAACCCAGCACTCAAGGAAATGCTTACAGCAATAAATATTTGAATATTATTTTCAATTCCTACTCAGTTCGCATGTTGATTAGGCTTTCGCACAACGTTTTAATTCACTGCCTTCGAACAGCTCATGTATGAGAAGAGCTCATGTCTTGTAAGCAAAGCGTGTGACCAGCGTGCCAAGGCTCTTTAAAATCCTTGAGAAAAATCAATACGGCCGTGAGCGCCAGTCACGTACCAAGACTACTGAACTAAGACATATTGAGGACTGTCTGCCGGATCGAATCTCTCAGTTAACTCTGTTGTCTGCTGCTACTTTAGGTCGCTATGGAGCGCAAGGTGAACAGAAGCAAGCAGCCATTTTGGATCTAATTGAAGCGTTTACAGTAATCTTGAACGTTGTAAAATATAGCATGTTTTACATATCTTTTTTTTATTATTATTTTAAACATTATAACCTGCATGTGACATAAGGGAATAAATAACTTATATTTTGGTGATGAATGCCAAAATCAAATCAAAGCTGATTAGCAGTGAATACAAAATCTGGGTAGACAGTGTTTACCCTATGTACCCGAGAATCCGCCACTGAAAATCTGAAAACCTAACAAGGTTGCTAACTAAGCTTATTGATGACAACATAAAATAGACTATGTTTTTTTTAAAGCTACCGGTATAACTAACAAAAGAAAATTTAAACGGACTGAGCCAAAGTTATCCGAAGGCCAAAACTAAATTCAAATTCAAAGAGAAATGAAGGGTTATTTCGAAATTTCTGCCTCACCAATGCATTTTCTATAACTTGTGGGTAAAATTAGTAAAAATAAAAGTGTATGGATACTTAGTGTCCCGTCAAAGACGTCACAGGACAGTTTTCCAAAAGAAGGGACAATCCCGACAAAATCAGAAAGGGCTTCTGAATCTACAAAAAAATTCCACTTGCAAAAAAATAATAATAATAATAATAAACAAGTTTCCTAGAACTGTGGTTATAAGTTGCTTTACAGATGGCAGCACTAAAAAATTTCTGCGTTTGCACGGGTTCAGGCTTCAGCACTACAAACAGCAAACGGTAGATAGAGTTGATGTAAATACATAAAACTGGATTCATTGGGTTTGTAAGTATAATCAGTTATACGTCTTTGTTTCTGACGTCAGCTTTAATATATAATCGTTTTCATGCGTATTCAGGTAATTAGAATACGTTGGGCTGGCGTTTTTGTAGTACAACGGACATAACTTAACCTAGCCTAACTGGGATTCGTTAGTGTATTAACGAGGACCTTGTGTTGCAAACGCACAAGAGAGAACAATACGCATACGGTCTCATTGGGACTGACGGCACTAGGCAGTGTCGGAGGGTGCAAGTTAGTTAGAGGAAGCAGTCATTGCACAAAGACTGATCATCTTTCATTACCATCGACGCACCCCCTGTTTATGCATAACGGTTTACCGGCACAGGTGCTGGGGCCGAACTCGAGAACCTCGAAGGGGGTCAAAGGTTCCGCCTCACCACCTATAAATGCAAACTCACCTAAACGCCAAAGAACACTTAGTGATGGCGGGATTAAAGCTCATCGTGACAGATCTAGATCACCTGTTCAAGCAATAACACCAGGACCTACTGACGAAAACACCATGGACATAGAATCACCGGAAACAAGTTCTTCAAACCATCTACTAGGAAATCAGACAGGAACCAAGAGCATCTATAATTTCCTACTAACTAAATTCGACACAAGATTTCGAACACCGAAACATGTCTTAATTCAGATTCAAAAGTATGTACCTCGTGCCATAGTTGAAGACATAATTTTTTCACGGAACGGAATCATACTTAAATCTACCGACGCTCAATTCGCTACTACCATTCGCAATAAAGCTTCCTATGAAATCTTTGGCCCTCAAGCTACAATTCAGACATTAACTTCTTCTAGAAAGCAGGCACCACCACCAAAACGTCAACCGCTACTGTCAGTTGTCATTCGAGGAATACCACTTGATTACACAAACGAAGAAATTCAGGATGAACTCAGGTACGAGGGATACGAAATCACACGCTGTCTCCGCATCATAGGACAACAAGGGCCCACATACATGGTTAGAGTTCTTACAAACTGCAAAGATACCATTGATGATATGCTATCAAACGGGGCGTACATATACAGGAAGCTACATCGAGTAGAACCATCCAAAACTCCAGCTCCATTGCCAATTCGATGCGAGAAATGTCAAAGCTATAACCAACATCACACACTTCAGTGCAACGCACCACCACAATGTGGATACTGCACCGGCAACCATACTACCAGCAATTGTCCAAACCTACAAGCTCCACCTAAGTGTAACACCTGCTCTGACAAGCATCCTACATATTCCTACAAATGCAAAGCCAAACCAGAACCGATACCCGATAAACCTGAGCTTACTGTACCCTTCCGATCTACAGATACCCAGACGTCACCAAATAACTCGTTACGAGATCCAATTACCATAGAAGACCTAATTCGATTCACCACCATCGTACTACAAAACGTGCATCCCTTTCTCAGAGACCATATCCTACTGCAAGTAACACAGGCAGCAAAAACACTCTTTCACGTTCAATTTCAAGCAACATATTCAGGACCGCACGTTCATTTCAACTTCCACCCTATAGAACAGTACTAAACATGGCCCACGGACTCATAGTAATGGTATATACCTTTTTATTTCTCAACATCCGTTCACTTTTAACCCATAAACTAATATTTGAACAGCTTTTGCGAGACGAACAAGTATGTGGGTTCGCTCTAAATGAAACTTATTTAACACCAAAGAATACACCCAAACTAACAGGATACCAACTCATTCGCCATGACTGTCCTAGAGCTCCTGCTCCCACACGTGCACAAGGGGGTAGTGCCATTGGGTGTTACAAAAACTTGCCGATCAGAACTCATATTTTACCAAGACATATTACGAAAGACCTACCTGAACACAATGTAGTAACAATATATCTCAAATCGAAAACCATAACACTCTGTACTATCTATATAAGGCCTGGCCATCCAATACCGTATTCATTTCTACAATACATTGACGGACACTTTAGACATTATATCATTCTGTCAGACGTCAACTTTCATAGTCGATCACTCCGAGAAAAGCAGCAATTTATACAATATGTACAACACAACATGACCGCTCATCTTCTCGATCTGCCTTCTCCATCACGCCCCATCAGCGGCACTTCTCCAGATGTAGTAATATCTTCTTCCAGTTTAACTATAAACAACTTACGCGTACTTCCACCATTCGGCAGTGACCATGCTCCGATTTTACTGGACATTGATTCGCCTCATCAACAGCCAAAAAACCAACAACCAATCAGATACTATGACTACAATCATGCAGATTGGGAGGCATACACCACAACTATCACCTCTGCTGCTGAATCACTTCAAGAGCCCACTACGGAAGAGGAGCTTTATACATTGACAGACAAATTAACCAACATAATTACAACAGCAGCCACAAATCACATACCCATACGTGAACGTTTTCCCGAGAAACCGCCAGTTCCACCTCAATACAGAAAGATAATCACAGCATCTCGTTCTGCTTTCCGAGACTATTTACGGACTCATAACCCAGACACCTTACGACTACATAGACAATGGAATCGCATGCTACATAACTACCTTAACGCTTATAAACGCCGACAATGGATCCGCACGTGTAACAAACTATCGACAACCACACATCCAACACAGTATTGGCAGAAATTCAAACTATTAACTGGAAACTATAAGAAAACCACTTACCCCATAATTGTAGGCAACAAAGCCTTACAAACAGATGAAGAGAAAGCCGACACCTTTGCTAATTATTTCCAAGCAATCTTCACGCCACCTAATCACATCACAGACAAACCCATATACCGAAGAATAAAGGAAACAGTCAATCCAAATCATGAATACTTACGAGCCAACTGCAATCACATCTTAGAACCAAACAACACACTGACAGCTGCTATAACTCCAGCAGACATTCATACTGCTATCGCTAAAAAACGCAACTCAGCACCAGGATTCGATTCAATCACATACAAATTAATCAAAGTCGCTCCACCGATAATAATCAATCTCTTAGCCTCAACATACAACTTTATATTACGCACTGGACACTATCCACCTGACTGGAAAATATCCAAGGTATTACTATTCACAAAACCCAACAAATCTCCTCATGAAACTTCATCCTACCGCCCACTTCAATTAACATCTTGTCTTAGTAAAATCTTTGAAAAAATCATTGTACATCGCTTACACATCCATCTCACTGAACACAATCTCTTACCAATACATCAAGCAGGTTTTCGACCATCCGTAAGTTTATCAGACCAACTTCTACGACTAAGCACTACCATCACCCATCATTATAACACTGCATATCCATCCTGTCTTCTATTATTCGATCTGGAAAAAGCTTTTGATAAAGTATGGCATTCCGGACTCATCTATAAATTGCGAAATTTCCTGCTCCCACATAGTTACATCCGACTAATTCATTCTTTTCTCTCCACACGTATGGCCTACATAACTATTAATTCCTCGACATCACATCCCATCTTTCTTAACACCGGCGTACCACAAGGTTCTGTATTATCGCCGCTACTCTATATCATGTATGTATCAGATATGCCTGCCCTACCTGACAACATCAAATTATTTCAGTACGCCGATGACACTGCATTTCTAGCTTTAGGGAAATCCATTCAACATATAAACCGAACATTACAACCGGCCGTCACAT
>JAGDQP010046255.1:0-15362 GCA_022664845.1 Lepisma saccharinum
CTATGCAAAATTTCATCATTGTGTGACTCAGGAAATGAGTTAAATTAACGTTGCAAAATTTGAGGACACGATGAATCATTGTGAATTAAAGAAACGTATGTAAAAAAAAATACTTTAACTGAACGAAACTTATATTCAAATAGGAATGTTCTTTGTTTATCTTACAATGTACGAGACGGAAGTCCAACTATGTTATGTTTTATTTAAAATGAATAAAGACTATTTCTAAAGTTGAAATGGAGGCAACTTCCGATTTAGTGGTTTCGAGAGAGAACATCGACATCAAGAGTGGAAGGTGTGTGACTGGGAAGAGGGTCGACTGGGTGGCGCAGTTCGATCCCCGGTCCAGTCAGATACTTTTCACTCTTTAATATGAATAAAGAATACCGGTACTTTGCGTACAAACTACCGAAATCTGTGCTTGGCATGGAAGTACCAGCGCAATAGTGTCACATATAGTGTATTCTTAGAGGGATTTTGAATTTATTTATGGTCTTTAGACGTCTTAGGCTGGGATAGGTGGTGGAAATGATGTTGGAAGACAGCCTGCCCGGACGTAGTTAGTAGGTATCATTCCGACATTTGCCTAGTATGACTGAGGAAATATCCTGGAAAAACCTCAGTCAGGATGGAATTCTTACACGAATTCTAGAATTCATGAAATTGAACACAATATTACGTGGCAATGTCCATGTTACCTTGTAGTAATATTAACGAATATTAATATGAACTGATAACTTTTCTTTCTTGTTTTTGTAGGTAAGTACCTGACTGACACGAGAAAGCTTCTAGTGAAGGTTCAAAGCTAGAAAATCGTAAGTGAAATGTCTTTAAGTTACATTAATTCTATATTGAAGTCAAAACGAACAAATATCTAAAAGGTACTGTGATAAAATAATATGTTTAAAGTGTCGATACTTGTGAATGTTTCTGAAGCGAAAATTGTATCGAGATATCTGGAGGCTGGTGATTGGCTAACGAATGATTGTCAAAAGTTTGGCTAGGGCGAATTTCGAAGCCAAGATAAGCGATATAAATGCTTAAGTAAAGATACGAGGGATTGTGAGCAGAATCAAGGGACATTACCAGCATTCATGTCAATATCAGATGTAACAGTTCGAATCTTTGCGCACCCCGTTGGAGGAAAGAATTGAAAATTGTGAACTTAATAGTGTTCAGTTAACTTGGGGAAATCAAGACTGGGGTTTATAGTTAAGGGCTGAAATGTGCGGTAACGGCAGAATGGGTCTTTTCGTTGAAAGGAACGAGTCAAGAGCGAAATTAGGTGTTTAAGTGATAAACTTACATGTTGAATGGTTGATGGAACGACTTGGCTAGTGTATCACGTGGGATGAGAAGTGATCATAAATATAGCTGGTGTATCATAAATAAGTTATGATTAGATAGAAATTTATGGCAAAATAAGGCAACATCGTGTGCATGATCAGATGAGAAAGGTGAGAAGGCAAGTTTTCGGTTTTTCGATTTCGATTCTTGTCATTCTGTCGGACTCAGCTAAAACGGTACCACTAGTTCAGAGTGGAAACGCGCAAATCGGATATTGAGTGTATAAAATTGAATGTATAGAAAAAGGGGTGTGGTTAACCAGGTCTAGTATCAAAATTTTGTCGAAAATGTAAAAATTTCTATGAATATTGAATTAATAAAAAAAATATACCAAGGGTAAAGTTTAATTATTAGTGGACTCAATACAATATGAACTGTCAAGGAATTTACAGACTGAAGTAATGTAAAACTTACAGTTCGACTAAAGAAAATAATGTGACAAAATAATCTTCGAACTGGGCAACTGTTGGCTTACTACTTGTAACCAACATATTTTCAACGTACTTAGAAGAAGCCTCGTGGATATAATAATGCCGTCGGTGTATTTATTTAAACATTTTGTATGTGAAGTGTACTAGGAATATGCAAGAAGTACTAAATTATCATGTCAGCAGATTTGGAGCTCTGTTGCGAGACATGAGTAGGATATTCAAAATTGCTGTTAAAGCTACGGTAAAGTGAGAGCCCAAGGATCAATTCCAAATGGTCATGATTGAAATGTTAGGTACTCTCTCAAACTTCAAAGTGGCTAGGATAAGGAGGCACTAGAATAAATTGGGTTTATAGTAACAAAGTAATGAGGAGGGGGGGTATTTTCGGATATCATCTCACACATTAAACGACAGACAGCATAAGACAAAACATAAGCATATACAACAGAACTTAATTCACTGTTGTGTACTGTTGGTCTGCAAATTTGAGACCTGGTGAGAGCTTTTGATCACATTTGGATGAGTCTCCGTTACTCAACATCATGGCAAGTGATAAGCGTTTTTTTTATTATTATTATTATTTATTTATTTTGTAGTGGTAGTCTTGAGTTCGAAGAATGTGAAAACACTTTGAAGGGAAGGATACTTCGAAAACACTGAAGATATTTTCGGAACTAACTCCGAAAGAGTGTAATTCGTTTAGAAAAGATTTTATTTCAAACACTCTTTTAATATACAGGGTATCTCCTATTGCATATTACAATTTCTTATAATCAGAGGTAAGATTTAAGAATAAGCCAGGCGAAATGTTTGCTGTTGATCTTCTTGCACAATCAATCTCGATTCAGTTAACCTAAAAGGGAATTAATATAGGAACATTAGTTGTTATATATTTTCTTTAGAAACTGCTCACGAATCTATTTTTATTCGCATATTCTAAAATAAGAAAGAGGTAAGGAAACGATTGTAATCGTAAACAAACTTATTTAACTAACATCTACCGCCACGTGCCGTACACAAATCTTTTAAACAGAACTCAAACTTTCACGGTCGTATGTTATATACATGAGCCATGAAAGTTTGATTTGTTTTAAAAAAAGGTTATAATGGTCTTCACAGACTAAACCATTTGACTTACATTGCGTGAAAATGTTCATTAAGGAAGATAAACATCTCTTTTACTTCATGAATGTGGTTGGACACAGGCATACATACGAAATCATCTCTAAGTCATGGTACTATTAGACATCTATTAGACGTCCATATAACGTGTCAGTGTGACAAGACGCAACCGAGTCGCTTCATTCGGGGGAAAAGTGGACTTGTTTCCAGCTACAAGAGTTTGTCCGTAACACAGTTTTTAATACATATACTACCGTTCTTTCTGAGACGAGGAGACACTCTGGACAAGAAATTTCGAGACGAGACAGTCTAAATCTCATCTCGTCGGCAACACTATTACCCAGTGGGTTCCAAAATAAATATCAGGTTTTATCCTCTTTTCAACAATGTAACATAGACGCTTATGCGCGGTTTTCATTCATTTTTTTAAAATGGTGTAAATTTTGCTGACCAAGTGTCTAAGTTTTGAGCTGCTGTAGAAACTATTTATGCTACAAGCACCAAAATTTGTGGACAAGTGTTGCTTAAATGTACTGCGTGCTTCCCAAGTATGAAGTCGATTTTTCTGTTTTAACTACATTTTTGTTTAAAAGCCTCGAAACCTTTGGTACGAAAACACCGTTGTTGAAACAACATTCTTTAGGAATCCCAATTATATAATTTATTGCAATTGAGTTATCAATTTTATGCTTGCAGTACATTTGCACAACATTAATTTGCAAATTTTTGTGCTTACAGCTAGAATATTTTCCGCGGCTACACCACACTTTCCTGGTCAGCAAAATCAAGAAACTTTTATACAAACATTTTCGACGTGTTTTGTTAAAATATATAGTAAAATTTGATATATCCAGTTGATACTTGGTAAACATCTGTTCAGCACCTATTCACAAATTGTGGTGATCAATAACAGTTGAATGAGAAACAATTAATACGCACACTAGGTTTGACCACATAGTAGATTTTTCGTAGTTTTGCTCATAAACATACTGACTCTCTTTACCCCTAATAAGTATTTCCCACTCTTTATAATAAAAAAAACGAAAACAACAGAACAGTGCGTTTCGATTATATGATACGATCACGTGATCGTCACAGTTTTTATTTGATTTTCTTAGTGTGATGCATCAATGATTTACAGACACAGTATCTATAATTTTGTGTCAGATCTCGTTATATCTGCATGAAGGCATCCGTTGCACCATTAGTTGTACTATCTATGGTACTGATGTTACGAAAGATGATATTTTCTCTCTGTTATGACTGACGGGCTTCAGACTCTGCTCTTCTATTATTGTCTCAATAATGTAGCCTGAGGAGAACAGGTTCAGAGTTTTAATGAACGTTATTTGATGAACGCTTCTATCCTGTTTCGCTGTCTGTTGTTCGTGGTGGGATCACGCAGCAACGGAGCTCATTAGTCTCCCGTAGGAAGGAAAAGATTGAAGAGAAGACATTTCTCCTTTGAAATTGCCCTGCAGCGTGGGAAGTGGTTGCCTGTATACTGTTGAGCTGTATCGTACACAAGGACAAAGGCGAGGAAGGAGGAGGAAAGAGAGAAAATCTCGATGAACTTCGTCATGAATGAGTTTTTTGTTTTAGTTTTACTTTTTACCAGGAGCGGGTGCGTGGATGTGAATTATATGAATAATCCTTTCCATTCCTTGAATTGCTCTACTGGCAATTCATAATATTCGAATCGCTCTTCTAATTTTGTCCCTCTTTGATGGGATAAAAAGAATTTAAAATTTACAAAAGGGTAGGAGAATTCTTGTATAGTGACGTGACGTTGAATCATTAACATTGATCAAAGGTTTATGCGCTGCAGACCATTATGACTGAAATTCAAAGGATTCCACGTATTGCCATAAAAGAACATGATAATAACGGCTTTAATTAACGCAATTAATGTGAAATGACTGCATATTATAAAGTTGATATCTTAAAAATACTTGTGACTTTTAAGCATCTGAGGCTCAGGCCGAAATAGGGCAAGGGAGATGATGTTGAAAGGTAGTCGGCCAGGGTCTAGTTGGTAGGTACCATCGCGGCATTTGTTTGGTATGACTGAGGAAATACTCTGGAAAACCTCTGGATGCTGCGGCCGCTGGAATCGTTCCCAGGACCTTCTGATTGCTAAGCCAAACTCTACCAACTGAGCTACGGCCGGCGGTCCAGTTTACTGTTTCTAGCGGACTCTTTCCCACAAAGTTGGTTCTCATCGATTGACTGAATTGTTATTAACGTCCTAATGAGCTAGTGAGCTTCTAAGGACGGGACCTACAGCTTTGGGGTTATGTGAGCTCTGAACCACTGCGCTCATTGAACCCCGGCGGGAATTGAAACCATAAGCAGAGAAACCGAGCGTGCTAACCTTTCGGCAACTTCGAGGTCACGAAGGTTGGTCATCTATTTTTCACTTCGACTGTTGACCGTAATGCAGGCTAGCGCATGAACCATGCCAGAATACCAATGTGAACTGTATGTGGCCCAGCCCTTAGCACCGTTAATATCAGTTCTGTCATTGGGTTATATAGCCTCCATGCTTCATACTCAGCCGTTTCAACACTTTCGTAATCCATTAAATCTTCAATATAGAAGTTTAACACTTCACCAAGAATTTTGTGATCAGTCGTGGCAAAATATGCACGTATTAAAATTTCAAAATTTTGTCTTGGTTCGATAATAATCCTTGGTGTTTTCATATTCAGTTTTGTCTTTGTGTCATTATTACACGCTATGAAATCGGAATACTTTCACTTGAAAATTGTAAGTCTTAACCACTTTCACAGCTCTTTAAAATATTCTGGTAAACATTTCACTGTTTGTTGTTCTTCAGTCTTCTAATAATCTCAATGTACCTTCAACATGATATGAACACACTATTCTTTGAAAGTGAAGCGGTGTTGGGGAACAAAAACCATATGATGAAAAGATTTACAATGAAACCAATGTTCATTATGTTGTTAAGGAAATTGCTTAGTCATCTCTTGACGTTTTGTCTGTACAGTTTTGAATTTTCAAGATGACCTCAAGAACTACATCAGAAGTAAGCAAATAGAGTTATATTATCTTGTCCCACCTAGCTCCACGATAATTTTGAAAACTTTAATGAGTGTTTTCAGATTCTACACATTTAGTAGTCTCAGAGAGGAACTGGAGTTCTTTTAGGTGATACATTGAAATAATAATAATAATGTGCTTTAAACATCTTCAATTATTGACAAGGACAGTTTTTTTAATAATTACTCTTCTTTTAGATAGGTAATTATAGTGCACTCCCTAAATCCGGCCTGCGTATGTACAGTATGTAAGATTTGGAAGTAACTATTACTGAAAGTAGCAGGCACACTCATTCACTGGTTTACTTTAATAACGTCAATCAGTGGGTCAGTATTGTGATTTTTTTTTAAAGGCATAACACTATACCGAGAACAGTTCAAGTGATTTGGTACGGAATGTGCATCAATATCCCAGTATCATAAAACAATCTATTATAAAAGTCAGGAGCGTCTGTTATATATCGGCGACCAAGACTAGTCTTGATCGGAGACTACTCCATGAGGTACACAATACCTTAACTTATAGACAACCCAAAATGTTTGAAAGTTGTGGTTGTTGCATACGATACAGGCGTTGTCCGATCTTCCTTTCTTTAATCTTGGAGGGTTTTAAACTCAAGCTGCAGATTTTGTTGAAAACTCTTTAAAAGAAATCTATGTAAATACATTTTTTTTTGTTAACCCCAATAGATTATTTTTTTGGTTTTGGTGGTTTGTGAGAAGCTTCGGTTAACTTCCTACTCAAATATAGACTTTTCGCCTATACCAAGGGCTTTCAGACTTTTAGCCTGGCGTGCCATTAAACAGAAATTCATAATTTCGCAGTAAAACCAAGTAATAATATTACAGAATTTTCAATGCTAATATTTAAAATTACCTGATTATACAGTGGATCCTCGATAACTCGAATTCCTTGATATCTGGAATTTTATTAATTCCCGTTCATCTTTCCTATTCCACCCCCTGTCAATTTACCTCTATAAGTCGAATTTTATGAAATAAAAACCTCAATAAATCTGTTTTAAAAATGTTTTCTGGACGTGCCGTTGAACCTCTATAACTCGAAATCTCCTGCTAAAGATCCTCTACAAGTCGAAGTTTAGGGAGTTAAACGATCTGAGCCGAACGAGATGATGTGTCAGATGCTCACGTCACTGCCACTGCTGTCCCAGCATATGTCTGTTACGTCGTGATCAGCACCCAGTTAAGTGCTTCATAGGATGACAAAGCGGACGTGAAGGACCCTAACTATAGAAATGAAGCGTCAATCAGTTTCGGCCCTCTATATCTCGAAGTTTCATATTATTCCTCCCAATAAGTCGAACCTTGCTAAGTCGAAATATTTGATAACTCGAATTTTGTGTTTTCCCCTTCAGACTTAAGGTATCAAGATTACACTGTATTGCCAGTAATGATCATACCGCTGAGGTAGAATGTATAGTATGTGCTTGTCTTGTATTCAGGAGGTCCCAGGATAGATCATTGTTGCCGATCATTCTGGATTTGGTTTTCTGTGATTTTCTTCGATCACGCCAGGCAAATGCTATGATGGTTGTGCGAATAATACAATGAAACAGAAATGTAATAAACTAAAAGTTAAAAAAAATATTAACAAAGAAGTTCATTTATTTCCGTTAAATATCTATGTTCCGTTCTCAGTAAAAAGTAATATTATGTATTTATCACAGACGTTACTCCCATAAAAAATGAGTACTTATATTAGCTGCTGATTCGTCGCATTTTTGAAATTAGACGATATTAAATATCTTAAGTTTAATAATTTTATAAACTTTATGGTGTACCACCTTCCGCGTGCCTTAGTTTGGAAGCCCCTGACCTATACTATTTAGATTTTGAGAAAGCGGAGCCTGGTTTTGATCCAAACAAAAATCACGTCTCTGAAAGGAAAACCAAAATTTCGTTTATTATTATTATTATTAATCCGTTTTTGGTTTGTGAAGAATGAGAAACAGGTTTGTTCATCTTTAACATAAGTTTCAGTGGCATATGACTCTGTGTGCATCAAATTAAGCAAAATGGCTCCTTAACCTGACATTCAGAGTAATAATTATCAAGGCTGTTTCCTTGTGCTCTTTCGGTGCTTATATTAGAGTTCTAATTGAGTACTCAGCTTGGAACTGAGAAACTTAATCTTTAAATGAAACCTGAATAGATTTTTGAGGAATCTTACATGGGATTCAAATTTGATATCAGAAGCAATCCAATGTGTAATAGTAAACTTGCATTTAGTTGTGTGTCATATCCGTTCCATAAACAAACTTAACTTTTTTATTATGTAGGATAACTGTCGGCATCTGTGTGCTTCTGTAATGTCCGTGTTAATCAATTGAAACATTTGCTATTGGTGTTTATGTCCCTTTTCTTATGTGTTCATCATAGTATCATAACGAGGCTTACAGTAATCAGCTGTGTCAGGAGAGACAGGTTAAAGCTCGGTTTTACTCTGTCAGAGTAGGGATATAGAATGCATTAACTATCGCAGGGAATATTCTAGTGGATAATAATTTTTTAAGCTGTATAGTTTCAGAATATCTTTTAAGTAAAATGAAAATCTAGTTTCAAAACCGTGACTATTCTGTACCTGTCTTCTCCGACAGAAATAAACTCTTTGAAAACCGTTAGAGCTGGAAGATGAAAAAAAGTTTGTTGCTTTTACCGAATGGTTCAAAGAATTGAATTAGCTTAGCGAAAAAAAAAGGGGAGAATCATTCAGGTGAAGAAGCCACAGAGGTGGTAAAAGAAGAAGAAGAAAGGTTGTAGTTGCGGTAAAGGAAAAGAAGAAAGTTTGAATCAGGTCGGGGCACACATTTTTCGATAGTAATCCAATAGATGGAAGTCGAACGTTGTCTAACTAAGCCACTTCACCACCCCTTTCATCTTTCGAGTTCTTTTCGAAAGCACTGAAGCCCTCTCTTGAAAGAGTTTTTTTTCTTTTTTCTTTGAGATTCTTCCCTCTCTCTTGGCCTCTCTTTCTCTCCTTCCATTTTACCAGGAGCAAACAAGACAAAGAAGGAAACGAGTTTGCAATTTATCTCAACCGTATAGGTAGGTCGACTTCTTGAATGCTGAGTGTGGACTTCTTTTTCTTTACACAGAGAAGAAAAAGTCTCCGAGAAATAAGGGTCGGAACGCTTAATAAAGTTGTTTGTTTTTGTTTCTAAATACATTGCTAAAAGGAACTGAAGCTGAAGATGAGAAAGAATTGTATTTCTTTTGTATCCATTTTTATTATTTTTTTAGATTCCTTTTTATAGTTTCTTCTAACGTGACCTTTGGATTATTTTTAAAATTCATTTTCCTTATTGTTTTCTTATCTTTTATGTCATAATGAAACGTTTTAATTAATTTCTTTTAGTTGTTTATGTGATCGATTTTTCTTGCCAAGGAAAGTTTCTGATGACTTAAATTAAGTTTCTTTTCCTGTCTTCCGATTAATTGTATTTATTTTCATCATTGTTTGGAAAGCTGTTTAAAGATATTTCCCCCTTTGTCTCTTATGTCTCACTTCAAAGGACAAGTTATACAATTGAATTCAAATTGCAAATAAGATTTATTTACCTTAGAGTTGAGTTGTTACAATGACATTTTAAGGATTCATTGGATTTTTAAGTGCGTTCCTCTTTTAATTAGGTTGTGTAATTATTGACAATTTTGTAAAACTTTAAAATGTGATAACATCCAAAAGATGATTTATTAAAAGTTTTGTTTATGGCAAATCGTAGACGAGTGATGGTGGCGGATAATTTGGTATCATTAATAACAACATCGCAGTTGGTGGCTATAGAAATACAAGTAGTTTATTTGATGGTTGTATTTTAAATGCTAGTTGGTGATAATGGTTATTCATTTAACGTACGATGATAAACCCAGTAGCCGTAACTCATTTGGTAGTACTTCGGTTTCGTTTTTGCGAGGTTCTGGGTCTGATACCAGTGATCGACCATCCTGACTGAGGGTTTCCAGTGTTTTCCCTCATTTATACCAGGCAAATACCGGGATGAAACCTTCAACTTAGCACCCGGTCAACTTCTATGCATCTTTTCCCGTACCCTATTCCGGCCTGAGGCATAGATGCCTAAAGGCCACAAATAAATTCAATTCAAGTACGAGTGTAATTCAACAAGTAAGGGCAAATTTCCGGGATATTTAATAAGATTGGACGTAACCTATACTGTGAAAACTACTATACTGTGAAATTCCATGTAGGGTAAGCCTACCTAACTTCGTGATATACCTTGTTTCGTGATTAACTTTATTTCGTGATACGAGACAAATTATAATTTATTCTTCACAGAGTAAAATATGCGTTATAGATAGAGATACATCGGTGCCTCGAAAGATGGCAGGAATATAGGAATATGGTAAAAAGGATTTGCAGCGACAACTGTCACAGTGCAGACGTCACTCAGAGTTTTAGTTGGTGCACACGGTAGAAAGCGCTTCTCAGTCAAGTGACCTTCCAAGAACTAAATATTTTGTGTTCATGATTTCGTTTTGTAACTTATCTTACAGAAGTTTGTTCTACAAACACTAGTTATCATTTTGTGCATAAAGGTAAAATAGACGCTTATTAGTTATGTTATCACGAAGTTAGGTAGCTCACACATATTGTATATTGAGCATTTCCACGAATATGTCATACAGGATGCTAAAAATTGAAACGTACCGTGAATTAATTTTAATTAGTGCAATCGATTCTTGGAAGGTATACGATTCATGTTTTGTTTTCATAAAGAAATAAAAAAAAGTCATTAGAACCAGTGCGTATTTAGCTTCTGTTTTGGAGCTATTTAAAAATTCACGAAAATAGCCACAATTTTACTTAATTTTAACAGTGAATTATAATTCAGCTAAAAATGTAAATTAAGGTATGAATTTATAATATAAAAAATGGTAAATTAAACTTCGTTCTTTTCTGTATTGACGTAAACTATTGGTTTGTTTGTTAATAATCTTCCTCACACCCTGGCAAGCATTATAAAAATCGATTACATAATTATGTCAGTGCGTGACGCTCCACATAAATAAAAAAGTACTATACACTGCAGAATACTTAATGAAAAGTAAATTGCTTTTGTATGGTGTTTTAGAGTCAAATACTGAACAAAAAAGTATTTTAAACGGTTTTTCTAAGCCTAATAGTTTTTCTGTAAATCATTAACATAGTGTGGTCAGTGCGTGACGTTTTCAGATGATGGGGACTGTGCGACTTCCAATGTACTACGAAAAGTGCGGTACACTGCAAAATATTTGGTGAAATGTAATGTGCCTTCATGTGGTGCGTTAGAGTCAAATGCCAAACAAAATGTATACCAAAGTTTTCTCTAATCAGAATAAATTTTATGTAAAACATTAACGAGTAATACCAGGAGTCACAAACTGACATTCAGAATATACTTTTCGACTGTAATTGCTGTATATCTCCGAGAGGTAATAATAATAATAATAATAAAAAATGGACATACGATATGCTAGCAGAAATACTGAGGATCACGTTCTCGATTAAGTAACACGTATAGATTAAAAATACTATTATTATATAATACTAAAGTTGCCGTCACGCACTGACTTTCACAACCCGCACTTTCACAGTTTGGGAAATGTATATCAAAGTGTAAGTATGGGCCCAACAAAACTTTCTAGTGCATTACTTAATAGGGGAATATTTGAAACTTTATTTTCATAATAACAATACCACTTTTGTAGGTAGTAACAGCATATATGAAGAAAAACAGAGCCTGACGTACTGGCACGAGCATGCGATCGAGTTTTAACTGTAATTCTTGCCAAGCCGTAAAGAAGACTACAATAAATAAGGTCATTCATTTATGTCAATATATAGAAGAAGACAGCTTAGTATTGTGTTAAACATTGCATTCCTACATTTTTAGTTGTAAAACCCATAATTAAATCAAGCAAAATTCTAGATTCTTTTTTAAAACTTTTAAAATAATCTAACAAAAGTTCACTATGCATTTGTACTAAGATTTGTTATAGTATTTTTAGTAAACACACATCATATACCCAGGGCTACAGCTTATTATTATTATTATAAGGGGAACAATATCCGATTTTGGCGCCCCTTCGAAGGAGCCAAAAGTGTGCAACGTCCCCTCCTTACATTCATTTGCCCCCCCCCCAGTCCTGCGCTTGGGGGCGTGGTCCTGCTAGACCCCCATGTGTGGCGTCACTCCAAAATTCTCTAGCGCACCTTAACTTTAAAATTTTTACAGTCATAAACGATGGAAACCGTGCACCCTCCCAATTTTGCATTTACACCCAAAACTAACAGTCATGGAGGAATCCCTGGGAGGCACGTGCGCCCTTTGCTCTTTCTTACTTGCGGCCCTGGATACCTTCCAAGAGCTGATTGCACTAATCTACACAATGTTCACTGTATGTTTGACTTTTTACTACAGGCCATACTTATTCGTAGAATCGCTCTAATATGAATTTAATTTTTTTAACTTTTGAAACACAAGAATTTTGACCACGCGTTATATTTTATAGTGATATCTTATCTAGAATCTGTAAATGACTCTGTTAGTTTAATTCTATCAAAATGCACAAAAATAAAGCAATACTTTACAAGGCAAAACCATCTAATAATTCACAGATGTCAGAGTGTGACGAAGAGATGTCAGTGCGTGACGCTGTGTTTTTCGTTCTACACACTCATTATATTAATATGTTCTGGATTTTTTAAAAATGGAAATTAAACTTAACACATTCATCTCGAATGTGTTTTTTTTTTTAATATTTGGGGAGCTCCATACTTTCAGAGAATTTGGGGGAAATGTGTATCAGAGTGTAAGTGTGGGTTGCAAAAATGTCAATGCGTGACAATTAAATAATATATAGTATTTTTATTGATTACGTAAAAAAACTTTGGTAAACTTTATTTTTATGTGGGCCAGTCTAGTAACTTTGGACTTCGGAGGAGGAGGAGGAGGATTATCATGACGGGTTTCATTTGGAAGTTTCGGGCTCAAGAGAGCCCATGCCTTCTATATGAGGTTTATGACGTTGTTGTAAAAGGGGGGGGGGGGTATGAAATTTTGCGAAAGCAATTGTCGCTTTCCCAATGGGTCTGAAGTGATTTAGATTTTTGACGTTTTACAAGGTGTTGGTTGTCTTAGCGAGGCAAGATGTTGTTTGATTTGGCAGGCTAGATGGTAAAAATTTCCAACCATAAAATAAGAAAGTATATGTGGTGTGAAAAGTTGAGATGGCCTGTCACGATTCGCTTTTAGCTGTTAAAATCTACACCCATGCCCCTGCCGGGACTTTTGAGCCGATAGCCTACTGCCGCAGACCGCTCGGCCAACCAGCCGGCTTATTGATTACGTGTTCGTTCATCAAGAATGTATTCTTCAATGTCTCCTCTATCCAACGGTGTGCTGAAATCGCCTTTGTTGCAATTATAAGAGAAGTTATAAGGCAATTAAAGTCGAAAAGTGTATTCTAAATGTCAGTGCGTGACACGTGGAATCTCTCTGTTATGTTTTTTTTATATATATATTTTTTGTTTTGTATTGTTTGCGCTTCTCTTACTATAGCAACTTTTGTTTATGTAAGACCTTCCTAATATAGAATATACATCCATTCTGCATGCCTGTAAGTGTGTCTTTTTCAGTCATACTCTTTAATATCACGAAGTTAGATAGATTTACCGTATATAGCAAGCTCCGATAGCATGCACCAGATGGGCAGAACAAGCGTGAAGCGTAAACCATATCCGCCGTACTAGAAAATTACATCGTAGAGCAGTAGATTTCTGTACTAAATTTTTTGTGGCCAGGAAAAGTGAAACTGAGGGAGATTCCGGGATATTGGTCCAGTTACTATGGTGCAAACTGTATGAGTGAAGAAAGCACCAGTGGGTAGAAGGAATTGAAGAAGGCCGGATTCACTATTGCAAATTTTCAGACAGTTGCCTAGAAAGAACCAGGCAACTATATCTGCCTGGAAATGTACAGCAATTTGGCTAATAAAAACTGGTCGCCTTGCAGTTTTCAGGAAGGGGGAAATAGAACCCTCATGCGAGATTTGGACGCGAGTTGTTCAGTTAGAAGTCTTACTGATTGGGCTAAACTGCCAGTGAGAAGAAAGCACTAGGTGAAAGCAGCATAGAAGGTCAGAAATATGTTGCCTGAACCCTGAAAACATAAAAAAGAAAATTATTCCCACGACTTAACCATATTTTAATCACCTTTTCTAGTTGTCAATTAGGGATCACAATTCCCATTTACTGGGAATATCTCTTATTTGTGCTAGAGTACGTGATCAAAATGGCGGCAGCAAACACTTTACCAGAATTGTGTGTTTGGTTACGATAGGAAACAGTTTTCATTCTCTGCGCATGTGCGAACATCACACTGGACCTAAAAAGTCAAAATTTCCAGTACCACAAAAGAAATTTGTCGGTGTGTGTGTTTTTTTTTTTTTGTTTTTTTTTTTCAGAATTAATGCAAATGCTAATATTTATCTAAGTATTACTGGATATCTCAAGATATTTTCCTAAAATTTTTAACATTGTCCGTCATTGATGAACATCGCTTAGGTCGTCCGTTGACAGCCGTCACCGATGAAAACACTCTTACACGTGAGGGTAGGAGGATTTCTGTAGTCACTGTTGCTACTGTGGTGAAAATTAGCGTTGGGTCTGCTCATTGCATTATCAGAGATATCCTTAAACCACTACTTATGTGCCAGGTGTGCCAAGATGAGGCCCTTTAAGGAGCAAATTACTTTGACTTCCTCACGATCGTTTGTTTGTTTCGTCCTTGTTCTGCTGTCCTTGTTGCTCACTGTTAGAAGCTGCCCTATAGACGTCTCTTCACATTGCCCTATTACGTCCAATGTTATTAAATATCCGGGCAATTTGCTCTTACTTTTTGAATTGCCCATTTGCATTTAATCTGTACTTTTTTTTCACTTTTGTTGATTATTTCCTTTTGTACACCGAGTCTGACTACGAATCGGGCTCCAAATCCCGCCCAGGACATCGGAGATTTTTCTTTAGTGCTCCCATACCTGGGGCTCTGAGGCACACTCAGCCTTTTGTAACATTGGAAGTAGAAGCTGTCGAGCGTGGGCCTGACCACCCTACCTCACTTCGTGCTGTAAATCGAACGCTATACCAATGACTCGGAAGGTCTTGGGTATACTCTCTAATCCTTGACTATACCTCCACAGCGAGTGCGCTTCGCACAGCGGACATCGTTACTTTTTTACTTGACGCCCAAGGTTAATCAACTTTACTAAAGTGAAGCAAAATATAATAGATAGAAGATACTGAAATTAGATACGTAGAACAAGTTTATTATACAATCAGCTTGGATACTGTATTATGTAATATAAATAATAAATGGTGACT
>JAGDQP010046256.1:1498-15362 GCA_022664845.1 Lepisma saccharinum
TTTTTTTTTTTTTTTTTTTTTTTTTTTTTTTTTTTTTTTTGGTTATCCCATGTTTAAAACTAGAACTTAGTATAGTAATTTTGCTTGCTGTAGAATAATTTTATTAAATTATTCTGAAAACTTCTTTGGTTTTGATTACATATGTCTACCTCGTTTTTCATCCCACATAATTTATTGTACGAAAAGCACATTCTCCAAATGGGTGACTTTTTCAGAATCTCAGTTTGCGCTTTCCTACAGTGGAAAAGGCCTTTGTTATCCATTCGGGTTCTAGTATCCGGTATCCGAAATTGGATTTCAGAGAGTAAGTCTATACTATCTACGCAGTTATGAATTAATTTATAAAGAAAGAGGAAGTCAGTAATGATTCTCCTTTTCTCCAGCGTAAGGAGTTCAAAATTCTGAATTAGGTTTACATAATGCTCAAATTTAGGATAAAAGCCAGTTGTTTTCTACGTTAGGAGTCTGAGGACTTTAGATTGAATCTTTTCTATTTTCTGACAGTTAATTTGAGTGGTGGGATTCCAGATGATGGATGCATATTCGAGTTTCGGTCGAACCAATGAATAATATATTTTTTGGTATGTACTAGTCATTCTGATTCCTTTGCTGTTCTATAAATAAATCCTAGGATTGTGAATGATTCTGCACTTATATTGTTTACATGACAATTAAACGTTAGTTTAGAGTCAAAGACAACCCCAGGATTTTTTATTATTTCTGGTCTTGGTAAAACTGTGTTATTGATTGAGTAAGGAAACTGAATAAATTTTTGTCGTCTAGTAAATGTCATCGAAGTGCATTTTTTGATATTCAGGTCTAGTTTATTTCTGTGACACCACCTATTTATACTATCTAAATCTACTTGTAATTGATAACAATCTTTAATTGATTCAACTTTAGAAAATATTTTAAGATCATCTGCATATAATAGTTTCTCAGAGTTTATTATACAATCAGGGAGGTCATTTATGAATAATAAAAATAGTAACGGGCCTAAATTTTAGCCCTGAGGTATTCCTGATGTCATTTCAAATTTCTTTGATACAAATTCTCTGTAAAGAACGGATTGTAGACGGTGTTGTAAGTAAGATGAAAGAAGTTTGACTAGGTTTTCTGTAAAATTGAAGTGCTTAAGTTTGGTAAGTAATATGCAATGGTTTACTGTGTCAAATGCTTTGGCAAAATCAGTATATATAACATCAACCTACCGCCATTATCTAATGTTTTAGCTATAAAATCCGTGATTATTACTAAATTTGTAGACGTTGATTTGTTCTGCATAAATCCATGCTGTGAGTTTGATATTACTAGTCTAACGTGAGTTATGATACGGTGATAGAGACAATTTTCAAAAACTTTAGCGAACGCCGAAAGAATGGTTATTGGTCTATGATTTTCAATTTCTTTTGAATTACTGGATTTCGGTATTGGGCATACTAAAGCCTCTTTCCACTGTTGTGGAAATTTGCATGTGCGTAATGAAAGATTGAATATTATGTATAAAGGATATTTCAATAGTTCCGCACATCCTTTCACTACATAAGGGGGCACGCCATCTGGACCAGTTACCTTTTTAGGTTTTAACTTCTTTATTGCCACTGCTACCTCTTTCATACATATCTGAGAAATCGACAGATTGTCAAGTCTATTACTTGAATACATACAATCTCCCATTTCCATTGTTTTGTATTCAGTGCAACTTTCTCTGTATATGGACCGAAAATAGGAAGCAAAAGTGTTAGATATATCATCTATAAAAAATATAAACTCATAGCGTACTAGAACTTACAAATTACTATGAAATTCAATGGACAGCGATCTCGAAATCTTGTCGATTGAGAAGTACTCAGACTTCAATTAAATAATGACGTCATAATCCTTGAAAACGTATCACTCGTCAATGGACACGATCTCGAGATCGCTGTCCATTGCATTCCATAGTAATTCGTAAGTTCTAGTGCGCTATGAATATACATTTTTGATAATATTGTTTTATTTATATATATATATATATATATATATATATATATATATATATATATATTTTGAAAAATGTTAAAAATGGGAGGGTTGGAGCGAGGAGCTCTCTTAATGGCATGACGAATGACAAAGGAAGGAACGGGGGGAAAGATATCACGTTGTTGTCCAGAACTGACTAAACGAGACAATCGTATTTGGTGTGTCATTACCTTGGGGAAATTGTTATTCAGAAATTTTCTTCGTTCATTGTACTATTCACTGTTTCTAATTTTTTTTGTCTTTTCCCTCCTTTCATGGCCTTGTTATCACAAGATAATGTTTTTCATTTTCAAATAGTCTGAACATTCTGGTCGGTACTAGCCTGTTCAACATTATAACATTACATCATGTGAGCTAAGATTGGAAGCTTCTACTGGTTTTCACATTACTTTTTGTGTTAAAATTCAATCCTGGTGTATATCTCACTTCACGAAGAATGCTATGTTTGTTATAAATCATAAAAAAAAATGAAGGGTTGCAGAAATAAAGGGGATAAGTCCATTTTCGGGATTTTTTTTCTTTTTTAATGCCATATGAAACACTACAACATAAGCTTTGCATCACAATTATCAGATAGGAAATAACGAGGTTCAGTCCATGTGTAAATGAAAGACAAAATAATAATAATAATAAGCAAAGCGGAATAAAGGAGTCAAACTTTAAAATGCTCTTCTGATAATTATAAAAAATGAACTAATCCGCTTTATTTCTCCAACCTTTGAATTGTGAAAAATTGCTCTTTTCAAATCAAGAACGTTTAAACAACCTAGCTGTTTAGACGATTCTTCCTCTCTTTCTAAGTTGGATTAAAATCTTCGTTTACAAGTAATATCCACGTACTTTACTTAATGTATCAATTCGGTAGGATGCTGAAAAGTTCCTTGGTTATATTTGGACACTATCCTGTATTTATACCTTCTTCACCATATGTTAAAATCAATTTTGATTTCATTGTTTCCCCATAGTTATTCAGTAGGTAAGCATTCATTCGTTGCTCAATCTTTCCCTTCAACATAAGTCAGATAAGAAATAATATTCCAAGAGTGTTTTATATTTGGTCAGTATTGCGTGCAATGTCCCAGAATATTCGGGATTTTTCTAGTATAACTTTCTGCGAGTATTAAGCGATTATTTTTTAATTTGAATGTCCGGAACATCCACATAATGTTCAGAAAATATGGCGAAATGATTAACCATTATATTTATATCTGGGCGCGAATCCAATGGGAGTTATAAGGGCTATAGCCCCCTTGACGTCCAGGTATGCACTGAATAAAATAGACTTCAATCCTACTTTACACTGGATAAAGTGACAAAACTATGGTTTAGCCCCACACCCTTTATCATATTCTGGATCCGCGCCTGTTTATATCTGTAGGGTGCTTTTGGATAATCTCAAAGAATACCCTAGGAATACACTCAGCTGGAAAACCCACATATTCGTGGATTGATCTACGAATATATCAAGATGTCATGAGATAATCTAGGGGTATTAAAATATTCCAATTTCGATATTTGTAACATATGTCTACAACAACATACCTGTGTTGTGTTGGAAGACATTAGTTAGAACAGAAAACAATTCTTATAACTAAATAGAGTGATTATTACGGGGAAAGCAATTAAATATTTTCCATACCATGACGAAATTCTTTGTAATATATGTTATTCACAAAGCAAATGCTCAGTAATAATAGAAGATCAAAGAAAATAGTTAGTAATAATAACTACCCATGCCATGTCCTCTTGCATTATTATGCATACAATCTGGACCAACAAAACTTCTGATTGATGCATTTCTGGGAATATCTTCTATTTTCACACCCGAAAAAAATGGTTGATACACTATGGTAAAATCGTCTCTTGTAGCATAATTTGCTGCCTAAGGATAAAAAAAAAGACACAATATTAAAATAAGAACATCAACCATTACATAGCAGATTACGTACATTCTTCATTATTGCTGAGGACTAATTGAAATTTTTATCTTCACTATTGGAACAACATACTCACACAGCAACATCTACAGAACCCCTCACTCATAATATGTAAAGCAAAAGTTTTCAAAGACACTAATTCCGATTCCCTGATCTGCAATAGTTAATGGTTTGGAACTTGCCAAAGAAATTCAATTGAACCGATGACCGTGACAGCAAAAGTCGTTATTGAACTTTACTTTGCTTCATGTAAAGTGCTCTGCAGGTGTTCACGTAAATCAATAAATGCTTTTAATACAATCTCACAGGAAATAGAACGATGTCTATTATACAATAGGTAGAAAGTACATAAACACAAAAACCAAATAATTTCCGAAGAAGCTGAAAAAAAAACATAATAGGTGTAGGTCAAGGAATAGGAACAGAGAGATGTGAAATGTTAGTAATGACCATTATAAGTGTCATTTTAAATAGCAAAATTTAATGACGGCGTTTTCTTCGAAATTCACCACTCTTCCCATGAGTCCATATTTCGCACTACACACATTATAATCAAGTTTCACCTCCATTAATGTAATCTAACACTTAATTTTCATGATTAAAGCTGCACAATTTCCATCAATTGCAAATTTGTGTTATACTCTCTGCACTATCTCATCCTACCCAAACAGCAGAGAGGATATTAAGAGTAGCCGGTATCAAGAAAATAGGTCTACCTGTCACCTCAAGAATGTAACAGGAAGCATAGAGATGTTATCCACTTCTCCACAGCCTATATCCATAACCACCTCCTTCTTACTATAATGAAAAGAAGGTAACTATGGATATGTTGTCAAGCAAAAATTCATAGCGGGGTTGTGCTCTCTTACATGATGCAATGCAAGTCCGAAGGTTTCTTGTCTTGAATTAATTCCCACGATGAAGCAAGATGTAAGAAGCTGTCATTAATATGAACTAAGTATTTTGATAAATAATACATGGAAAAGTAGTTGGCAGAAGCGAGAGTACAGAAAAGTAGTAATTTATTCAGCATCCCTTTAACACAGCGTTCCGGAAACTATGAGTTTAGACTAGATTGAGCATTCGTCGAAAATAAAAATGGACGAAGAAAATCCAGTTCAAAAGAATTGACTATTACATAGTATAATTGAGAATCAGAAATAATCATTTCGTCTTCACCAATTAGAATACGTACAATGGCTCTTCAAAAGTTGGATCATACGTTCACTCGCTAGTGAAACTTGTTTCTAGATAAACTTTATTTTTATTTGAGCCAGTCTAGTAACTTTGGACTTCGGCCCGTCACGATTTCCCTTTAACTGTTAAAATCCACACCCATGCCCCTGCCGGGACTCGAACGAGGGACCTTCGAGCCGATGGCTTACCGCCACAGACAGCTCGGCCACCCGGCCGGCTTCACTCGCTAGTATGAAGATAAACACATTCTTATTTTGCTCTGTTCGTGATCGATAGGTCTTTTGTGGGTGAATGGACATTTCCGATAGTATTTTTATTACAATAAAAAATTCTTCTGTTAAAGTAGAGTACGGAAAACATTTTCTTTTTTTTTTCTGTTCTGTATTTATCTCTGTTATGCTCAATTATCTCGCCCTTCCAACATGGATTCTTGCCAAATAAATCGACTGTAACCAACCTTGTTGAATTCACACATGTTTTAGCTAGACATATTGATAATAGAGGTCAAGTAGACGTAATTTACACAGACTTTTAGAAAGCCTTTCATGTCGTTAATCATGACATCCTACTTAGCAAGCTTGTAACATTCAACTTCTCACAAGTAAAGTACCCGAAGTGAGGACTCGAGTTGCTCATCAAGTGACAAATTAAATTGAAGCTAGGGACAGTGACACCTGTGAAATCCTAGCTGCAGAGCTCCAGTAATAACAAGGTTATGGCGGGTCAAAGTTCAAATAGAAAGCGAATTTAGCTGCTTGTGATGTCCATGTTTTGCTGATTATCCCGATGGTAATACGTCGTACGTTGCTCCCAATTAATGTAATGTGTAGAATGATATCCCTCTTTATGCCTGATACCCCGCTTTCTTTTATTCGTGTATGAATGTCCTTGTGCATGTTTGCTCCTGTTATTGATGTCAATAAAGGGTATTTTTTCTTTTCGTTCCAGAAAATGGAAGCAGGTGCTATCGTTCATGCTCTGTATGAGAAATATGGATTTGTTAATAGGAGAATGAATAGGTATGAAGATTCATTGTACAAACAAATAGTGGAGATACTTGAGGACAAGATGGAAATCATAGAAGAAGTTTGAACTCATGGATTTGCTGGTGACAGTGATGAAAGCGATGATGGAGACTACGGTGATGACGTCTTTGATGAGGAAATACCAAGTACATCGCAAGGTTCTCAAACACATCAAGAGTCTCCGACACCTGTAGCTTCTTTAGGTGAAGAATATCAGCCTTCGCCAAAAAAACAAAAACACATCTTGGACGATGATTATAAAGAAGCAGCTTACATGTTTTGGACACACAATGAGAACCCGGAAAAGAAACGAAGGAAATTTTCATCTGTCAAGTCACAGTATAGATTAATTCAATCGAAAAACATCCTCTTTTAATATGAGAAAAAAGGCAAAAACCCAGTTATAAGAAACTTAATGCAGCAGTTCACGATAAATTCAAAGAAATGGTCGAGAGATGTGCAATTATACACGACAGGACTCTTCGCTTTTGGGCTCTTCAGATAAGTAAAGAGCTAGATCCGGATAATACTCTACAATTCAAGGCATCCCGTCACTGGCTGTCTAATTTTAAAAAGAGAAACAATATCGTCAGTCGTTCTATCACGCATGGGGTTAGCAAAACGTGGAAATGAAAAGAGGCTGAATTAAATCACTTATCTACGACATTTATTACGTCCATGAAAGAACTTATGTTACTAGAAGACATGAATCCTCGTCAAGTATTAAATGCTGATCAAAATCGATTTGACAAGGAACTCCATGCATACAGGACTCATATGACTAAAGGTACGGTGGTTGTAAGAGGTGCATTTGGATCAGTCAGTGCTACTACTCATTCATATATGATCATGCCGGTTATTTCCATGGATGGTGAAATATTGCGTCCGATGTACGTTCTTGTATCCGAATCCAGTGGTCAATTTCCAGGAAATAAGCAAAAAGATCCCGGTAACATAGTGTCCCATCCAGGAAAGACTGCAAACATGAACAAATGTGATTTAAAAGAGTTTTATTCTGTATTCTGGAATAGCCTGCCTGCCGATCGTGACAAAGTCTTGCTTTTGCCGGATTCATGGAGTGCAAATAAGGATGATAACGTATCAAATGAATTATGCCCTAATCATATAACACTGTTCAAACGTTTAATTCCTGGTGGTTGCACTGGTTTCATCCAACCACTTGATGTTTACTTCTTCCGTCCATATAAATCATTTATCAGGTTCATTACTGACACAGTTATTGCTTCCTCGGAAATTAATCGCTGGCATCGGGATAACATTTTACGAATGCAGTCCTTCACTCTCTTCCAATTCAGCGCCTCACGATTTTGCAACATGATCAGGTTTGCGTTTCACAAAAGCGGCTAATGGATGAGGAGCCCGAGCCTTGGATGTCTCCATTGGATTATTGTTTTGATTCTAATATACGTGACGAGTGTTACAAGACCTCATGTGAGAACATCTCTTTTGTCAAGTGTGTACATTGTGAGCAAAGTATCTGCTTATCACACGCCTTCATTGACGACTTACATATTGATTGTATCAATGTGTAGTACTTTGTACTTGCCTCTTTCCTTCACATGAATCGCATTTCAATTCAAAACCATATCCTTCTGACTTTTGTTCTGCCTTTCGTTGTGACTTATTTCAATACAATTCGCTTTCTCTTTGAACTTTGACCCGCGATAACCTTTTTATTTCTGGAGCTCTGCAGCTAGGATTTCACAGGTGTACTATACTCGTCAATAGCTTCAATTTAAGGTATCACTTGATGAGCAACTCGAGTCCTCACTTCGGTTACTTTACTTGTCAGAGAACCTTCGCCAGTTAATAGCCTCCTATTTGTGTCACCATAAACACCGTGTTCGCTACAAAAATAGTATAACCGAGGAATATGTTGTAAATTCTGGTGTGCCTCAAGGATCGAACCTTGGGCCTCTTTTGTTCTTATTATTCGTAAATGACTTGCCTGCTGTCATAACATCCTCCAAGAAACTTCTGTTTGCAGATGATTTAAAAATCTATTGTAGTATTTCCTCCGAATTGGACGCGGCCTCCTTACAAAATGATATTAATGCAGTCTCCAATTGGTGTAAAACAAACATGTTATTATTAAATATTAATAAATGTAGTATAATGTCATATACGAGGAAAACAACCTATTTGAAATTCGAATACAAAGTTAATGACTCTCCACTAGTTCTAGTAGATTCTATTACTGACCTTGGTGTAACAATTAAATCTAACCTCTCATTCTACATACACGTAAATCGCCTTGTTAGCGAAACTTATAGGAACCTCGATTTTGTAATGAGTTTACCTAGTGATTTTTCGAATATTGATGTCTTAAAAACTTTATATACAGCGTATGTTAGGTCAAAGTTAGAATACGCAGCAATAATATGGGATCCTAATACACAGAAGAACTCTCGGCAAATTGAAATTATACAGTCTAAATTTCTACGATTTTTGACATACAACGAAACTGGAACATATCCTAAATTTGAAAAGTACTTAGACTTGGTAAATAAGTACAGGTTACAACCTCTTGAAAACAGAAGAGTTAATTTTCTCTTAACTTTCCTACACAAACTCTTACACAGTAAATCGACTCAGAAAGCTTATTATCTGAATTAGGGCTGTATGTACCGCATAGAGTAACTCGACCGCGTAATACTGTCTTCCACCTTTCGGCCCAAAGAACTAATGCAATGGACATATCGCCTATTAGGAGAATGTGTTCATTATATAATTGTATACTTAAAGAGTATCCTGAGATCGACATATTTAACATAAATGTGAGAGAATTCCATTCTTGTAAAAATAATGAATATTTTATGAAGAATATGTTACCATGGAGCTCCAAATATGTATGTTATACCTATGTGTGTATGTAGAAAATGTCATATGTGTATGTTGAACACCACAATTAGGCTATTAACCTGTTGTGTTCAATAAATAAATAAAGAGTAATAAAGACTTGCTTCAAAAGAGTCTCAGTCTTGCGCTTATTCGGGCGCCACCATGTTATGACGTAATCAGTCTGCCGACTGCTTGTCATTAACATACAGATGGTATTTGATTTGTTAGTATTATTTAAAAGAGATACCAAAAATGGGTCAAAATAAATAGTATAAGTGGTAAATAGTGTTTCTGTATGTCTTAACACGTCATTTAGTTCGTTTTATTCATTTAAAATTGATTTTTACTTTTAATACTTTTTTAAGATATTGACATATTTTATTAGTTTCAACACAAATTTTTAGCTGATCTTTTTTCATGATTAAATCATATCTTCTAATAATGCTCCTTAGAACTCTTGTATTTAAAAAGAATTACCTATTTTTTATGTAAAATAAATGTGGGTTTCTAAATTGGATAATCGTATACTTTTTTATGAATGCTAGTGAAGCATTTTTCAAGAACTTAAAATCACATGAATTAATAGTACTCGTTACTGCCATCTGTTAACAATTTAACGTACTACTTGTAGCCCGTGAACATATTGAATAGTTTTAATATGCCATTGTAAAAAATAATAATAAAAGCATGTAAGAAACAAATACGTAAATTGAAACTTTTACATTGAAGTTACTCTTGCGTTTCGTGAAGTAAAATAAAGCACGGCCTTTGATAGGATTCGAACAGCCTAAGGTGAAAGTATAAAAAGTTAAAAGTTGCATGCGCCAACCAATAGCAAATTGTCAGCACATCAAAAGTGATACAAACGAGCGATAAGAAGAGCACTACAAGTTAAGACTGCCCCCTCTCATTATTTCGAGCAATTTCTGTTATTAAAAACATGTTTTGGTGTTTTAACTTATTGAAGTGTGTTCTGCAGATTTGTACATTAATTATTTCGTTAAGTGATGATGTAAATGTTCTTTCTCTTTCTTGTTTTTTCGTCTTCAAACTTCTGAATAAGGAATGAAACATAGGGAGAAGCATATAGCTTCGGAAATAGTACGGATTGATGACGTCAAATCAATCAGAGGATGATTTTTGTTGTATGACGTAGAAGATTGAATTCTCAGTACTTCATGCTATATTTCTACGTAACGGAAAACCGTAGCGCTGAAATTTCAAAAACATTATATATTATTTAATCTGATGTACACAAACAAATTGTAAAATATATAAGGACGGGGAAACGGAAATGTCCATTGTACAAGAAGGGAAGAAATTATACAAATCATATTCTGAAAAAAATATAAAAAAGGATTTGAAAAACACGCTTTCTAAGCAAAGGAAAATTGACTAATAAGTAAAAAATAGAAAAAATTATGAATTGGAAAATAAAAGCGTGAGTGCTCTTGCTTATCTTATCATAAAATCATAATATCTAAGAGGACATACGCTTTTCCTTTCCGATTCATAAATTTATTATAAAACGCTATAGACCTATAACCTATAACGCTTAATAGACCTATAAAATGACGTTAAATCGTAAAACAGAAACTAACATTTTCTTCCAGAAAAATATAAGTATACAGGTATTCATATTTAACTGAAAACATTAAAAACAATCTAAAACTTGCTTTTCGGAGAGGGCAAGAGTAGAGTAGTCCGCGGGACCTCCCAACTAATAGGGTTTGAAAATGTAGTTTGCGGAACACTGCTCTAACATATTTATCTTACTGTGAAGTAAAACTACAAAATATAGAGAAAAAGATTTATAAAGTAATGAAGTATATCGTACCACTTCCTTTTCAACCATACGAAATTCGTCCGTAATTACTTTGACTTTACGACGAGCAGTGTCTGTAACACTCAATCCCATGGCACAAGGACAATGAGCAGTTTGCACATACCAACAAAATAATGATCTCGGACGAAGTTTAGTAAGAAGTAATGGGTCTGGAAAGAAAAATTAACAAAACAATAATCATATAATTATTATGGCATTACGTACATACACATTTAGACAGACATGACATTTTACAGAATCATTAAACCAAAACACTAAGCTAGGTCGGCCTGAGCTTTAGATGTCTAAAGGCTATAAATTAAATTCAAGTTTACTAGATTTTGTTGATTTCCAATTGTTTTGAGGTAAACAGTTAACTTATCCCTATTCTAAAACTGATATTATGGTGGACATTTTTCATATTAAACATTTCGAAAAATTTATTTATCTATTTCCTAAAGATAAAACAAAATATTTCAAATTGCAAGATTCGTAGACTAGACTTAACCCTAGGAAATTTCATTGTAGGTGTATTAAGAGAAAAATACGTCTTGTTAGCGGATACTACAAAACACAAAGGACATGTCAGGGAATTTATAAATAGGTGCCTTAAAATACATGCTATCTTTTAAACACTACACAAAATAAATTTGAATTAACGTATTGCCATTAACGTATGCTCTAATATTTATCTCTTTCTTCTCCTGTTAGATCATCAAAGTTGCATTTATGAGCTCTGAGCTGTATGCATTGTAGAGGCAATTTAGGTTGTTGGTTAGTTTTTTCTTAATTCATAAAGTCAAATAAATTTGATAATTAATGGTAGTGATCAATAATAAATTTGGCAGCATTTTACTAATTCCTGAAACTAGCCTCACATTCTTCTGTTGTTGTAACCGAGAAAGCTCAAATAATATTTCCCTTTCAGTTTCATTCTAGTTAGCGATGGTATCGAGACGAGACGAGACTGGCATCAGTCTTGTTCTCGTCTCGAATTTTTTAGGACAGTCTTCATCTAGGTCTCATCTTTATCTGAAAATTCCGGTCTTGGTCTCGGTCTCGGTCTCGATTCTATATCTCAGTCTCGTCTCAGTCTCGAGTCTTGACATGTTAGTCTCGGTCTTGTCTCCCTCTCGTCTCAGGAGTCCCGAAAGACGATAGACTTTAAAAAGTTTCCGTCCCTTGATTTATTTGAAATGGCTATGCCGGCTTTCCGATCTCAGCTCAAGAACAAGAATATTAATATGATAGTAACATAGTTTCTTACATAATTCATTTGGTGTTTAGATTAGAAATATTATTCTGAAATAGACAGAAAAAACCTTATTATTTTAATATAATATAAAGCTTTAATTAGGATATATAGAATACCAATAACTGCAACACATGAAAATATTTCTATTATGGAAATGGATCAATGTTATACCATAAATTGAAAAAATTAATATACTTAGCATTTAAGTCTTCCTAATTCTTAATTATATTTAAATTAACTGAATAACTATTACGTTAAAAATGTAAAAAAATACAATTTAGTCGAAATTTTCTACCAGATTTATACAAATAAATGAAAGTACAGTGTTAAAGATTTTCCGAAACAATCCTAATCCAGAATATTATAGAACCTTCCAAAAGATTCAAGAATGTTCTAGAATGTTGCAGAATCTTCAAGAATGCTCTAGAATTAGCTTGCTCTTGAATTTTCCAGAATGTTGGAGAATGTTCTAGAATGTTCCAGGATATTCTAGAATGTTCTAGAATGTTCCAGGATATTCTAGAATGTTCTAGAATGTTCCAGGATATTCTAGAATGTTCTAGAATGTCCCAGAAAGTTCTGGATCATCGAAGGGACTTCCGGTTCCGGAATGTTCGAGCATATTCCAGACGGTTCTGAACCATCGAAGCTACTTCCTGTTCCGGAACGTTTCAGAACGTTCAAGAATATTCTAGAAAACGGAAACGATCTTCTGGAACATTCTCGAATGTTTCATTATCCTGAAGTGGTGGGGATATGCTCCAGTTCAGAAGGGTATAGGCAATGGCGAGACGCATGCGTCACAATACTTAGAGCGGATCAGAGAAAAGTGAAAGTGATAGAAACTTAAATAAATTTCAGTGAACGTTTTTAAATGTAATAAGTGAAAGTCCAACATGTTATTCATCGCGCATCAACGGGCGGTTATTCTGCATTAGCTAGTTCCAGCATAAATGAAACCACCTGTCTCTATAGTAACAAAATCCTGAAGAAATCGATTAAGTTTAGGCTAGTTTTTTGACCTAAGGAAAGCTACACAAACTATGTACTTATGTATAAATTTTGTTTTTCTCAGATCATTTGAGCCTCAATACATTAGACCATTATGGTTGTGTTTTACTCCACTTTGTAGCTGCTTAGATACGTAATCAGAATGAATGAAACATAGGCGCCCCAGGGCCACCAGTCATTAGATTTGGTCTCCTGGAGTCACATCTGGTGGCCAATTTTGGCCACGTTCTTTGATCTAAATTATTCCAATTTCGACGTTCTGGTTTGAATATCATTGCTGCAAGATACACTCAAAAAAATATTGGTGTTTATTGCCACCCCAAAAGGTGTAATAGAACACCTCTACCTCTACACCAATTCCAGTGCAGGATAACACCAATTCTAGTGTTGATTAACACTATCCGGGTTGTCCAACACCGTTTTCGGTGTTGATAAACACCTCTACTCTACTAGTATTCAGAAACACCATTAGGAATGTTACACTGCATCGCTAGAGGTGTTAGGGAACACCTTAAATGGTGTTAGTAGTATCAACACATCCTCATACTCCACATTTGCATATTTTAATTATTAAACACTTGGTTATTGCATGAATTTCTATAGACGACACGCAAACGTACTCCGTGGATTGACAGCTCGCTATTTGAGACACTCCCCCTTGAATACATCTATAAAACAAGTTAAGACAAGAGTTTCTTGAACGAAAAAATATAGACGACCCACAAACATA
>JAGDQP010046257.1:0-11790 GCA_022664845.1 Lepisma saccharinum
GTCCACTGTGCCCATTCATTAGGACGACCCTGACTCTGTACTTACTATTTGCATAGGTAGCTTAGTTAATTTTTTGTGGGGCGACTGAAGCATTGGGGATCCTGGGCTACAGCCCATCTAGCTCATCCATTAATCTGACTCTGACAAGTAAAGTACCCGAAGTGAGGACTCGAGTTGCTCATCAAGTGATACCTTAAATTGAAGCTAGTGACGAGTATAGTACACCTGTGAAATCCTAGCTGCAGAGCTCCAGTAATAAAAAGGTTATGGCGGGTCAAAGTTCAAATAGAAAGCGAATTTAGCTGCTTGTGATGTCCATGTTTTGCTGATTATCCCTATGGTAATACGTCGTAAGTTGCTCCCAATTAATGTAATGTGTAGAATGATATCCCTCTCTCTGGCTGATCTCCCGCTTGCTGTTATTCGTGTATGAATGTCCTTGTGCATGTTTCCTCCTGTTATTGATGTCAATAAAAGGTCTTTTTTCTTTTCGTTCCAGAAAATGGAAGCAGGTGCTATCGTTCATGCTCTGTAAGAGAAATATGGATTTGTTAATAGGAGAATGAATAGGTATGAAGATTCATTGTACAAACAAATAGTGGAGATACTTTAGGACAAGATGGAAATCATAGAAGAAGTTAGAACTCTTGGATTTGCTGGTGACAGTGATGAAAGCGATGATGGAGACTACGGTGATGACGTCTTTGATGAGGAAATGCCAAGTACATCGCAAGGTTCTCAAACACATCAAGAATCTCCGACACCTGTAGCTTCTTCAGGTGAAGAATAGCAGCCTTAGCCAAAAAAAAAAAATCAAGGACGATGATTATAAAGAAGCAGCTTACATGTTTTGGACACACAATAGAACCCGGAAAAGAAACGAAGGAAATTTTCATCTGTCAAGTCACAGTATAGATCGAAAAACATCCTTTTTGAATATGAGAAAAAAAAGGCAAAAACCCAGTTATAAGAAACTTAATGCAGCAGTTCACGATAAATTCAAAGAAATGGTCGAGAGATGTGCAATTATACACGACAGGACTCTTTGCTTTTGGACTCTTCAGATAAGTAAAGAGCTAGATCCGGATAATACTCTACAATTCAAGGCATCTCGTCACTGGCTGTCTAATTTTAAAAAGAGAAACAATATCGTCAGTCGTTCTATCACGCATAGGGTTAGCAAAACGTGGAAATCAAAAGAGGCTGAATTAAATCACTTATCTACGACATTTATTACGTCTATGAAAGAACTTATGTTACTAGAATCCTCGTCAAGTATTAAATGCTGATCAAAGTCGATTTGACAAAAGGGACTCCATGCATACAGGACTCATAGGACTAAAGGTACGGTGGTTGTAAGAAGTGCATTTGGATCAGTCAGTGCTACTACTCATTCATATATGATCATGCCGGTTATTTCCATGGATGGTGAAATATTGCGTTCGATGTACGTTCTTGTATCCGAATCCAGTGGTCAATTTCCAGGAAATAAGCAAAGAGATCCCGATAACATAGTGTCCCATCCAGGAAAGACTGCAAACATGAACAAAAGTGATTTAAAAGAGTTTTATTCTGTATTCTGGAATAGCCTGCCTGCCGATCGTGATAAAGTCTTGCTTTTGCTGGATTCATGGAGTGCAAATAAGGATGATAACGTATCAAATGAATTATGCCCTAATCATATAACAATGTTCAAACGTTTAATTCCTGGTGGTTGCACTGGTTTCATCCAACCACTTGATGTTTACTTCTTCCGTCCATATAAATCATTTATCAGGTTCATTACTGACACAGTTATCGCTTCCTCGGAAATTAATCTCTGGCATCAGGATAACATTTTACGAATGCAGTCCTTCACTCTCTTCCAATTCAGCCCCTCACGATTTCGCAACATGATCAGGTTTGCGTTTTACAAAAGCGGCCACTTGGATGAGGAGCCCGAGCCCTGGATGTCTCCATTGGATTATTGTTTTGATTCTAATGTACGTGACGAGTGTTACAAGACCTCATGTGAGAACATCTTTTTTGTCAAGTGTGCTCATTAAGTATCTGCTTATCACACGCCTTCATTGACGACTTACATATTGATTGTATCAATGTGTAGTACTTTGCACGTGCCTCTTTCCTTCAAATGAATCGCATTTCAATTCAAAACCATGTCCTTCTGACTTTTGTTCTGCCTTTCGTTGTGACTTGTTTCAATACAATTCGCTTTCTCTTTGAACTTTGACCCGCCATAACCTTTTTATCTCTGGAGCTCTGCAGTTAGGATTTCACAGGTGTACTATACTCGTCACTAGCTTCAATTTAAGGTATCACTTGATGAACTCGAGTCCTCACTTCGGGTACTTTACTCTACGCATCTCTCTCGGATATTCCTATATTTGTGGAATATCTTAAAATATAAGAAGGATGTGTTGAGCACAATCCATGAGGATTTTTTGGAGTATATCCTAGGGTTATTCCACAAGAATATTGTACCTAGAAATGAAAGAAAAACTGCAGTAAAATTTGTGTCACATACTGATTTATCTCGGAAGTTTAAGTAACCCTAGGCGATTCTTCAGACGAGTGAATTTTCCTTTCTCCTATCGAGGAGACGTAGATCAGTTAGTAGAGTGTTGGTTTTTCCTTCGGGAGATTCTGGGTTCGATACCAGTGGCCAACCATCCAGGCAATTTTCTTTCCAGAGATTTCCCTCAGTTACACAGGGTAAAATCCAGAAGGATACCTTCAATATAAGCTCTGGTTGAATCTTTCCCGCATACTTTTCCTTACCATATCCTGTCCTGAGCCATAGATGCCTAAAGGCCATAAATATATTAATTTCCGATATCCGGGCGTAAATTGAACGTGTGTCTCCTAATCCTTTAGTACAGAGCTGTAACGGATCACCGAGTCAATCGGGTCACCGGGTCTAGATTTTACACAATGGAGAATATGGTAACTCCGCGAGTAAAGTTTTATGAAAAATAAAAACCCTCAATAAATGTGTTTTAGGCAGAAGATGTTTACAATTCACCAATAGTTCCAGTAAACTAAAAAATGACCTCATTTACCAATCTAAAATTTAAAGCTGACCCCTTTATACCTATTCCCCGCATGCCACCCTTTCTCCAAATGCAATATTTAATTTCTACATATGTTCTATTTGTAAAGAATTGTATTGGATAGTTTTAGGGACATTGACGATGGACAAAGTTGGTGACGTAATACTGGTTCCATCAAGTTGCTCAGTTTTTAGTGGATATACCATTTAAGTGTCCCAATTATCCCACTTTTGATTAGAAATTTTCAAGTTCATCCACCATCATTTTCTGGACACCATTGGTCACCTCGGTATCATAATTCAGTTCCCCGTATTAACTTATGCTATGTTAGTTTTTGTTTCATAACTCTACGTGAATTACTTTTCGTGTTTCAAAGTTAAAACAGACTCATTCTGTATATAGTTAGGAACTTTTGTAACCCCATATCTAGAGGACGACTTGGAACCCGTTGTGAGACGCTCAATATTTCATACTTTCTACGATTTCATTTTATTTGAGCTTGGTTTGGTTCTTGGACTCCACTTTCACATCGTACTGATCCTTTGTGAGACGCTTAATATATTTTTGACCCGTACTTTATACCCCCCTCCCCACAAAAAGAAAATAACCTGCACGTTGGCGCTGCTAACTATATTTAAAGATATTGCTGACAAAAGTGTAACCTTAAAATTTCAATATTTATTTAATTATTTATTTATATGGTTTTGAACAGTAAACAACAAAATGATGTCGCAAAAATGCATTTTCATTCTATTTCCGGAGAACCAAAAGAAAACAAAAAAACATGTCTCTCGCTATGAAAACAAAATAGCATTTCCCACATAAACTATTACGTGCTGCGGTTAATTAATTCTGTATGGTTCCGCCCAACTGTAACGGCAATGTTTTTTTTTTCTCTCCTCAACTCTGCTTTTAATATCATACATACTGTAACACCCGACGTGTAACAGACATTAATGTAGCGTTTCCTGTCCTCTAAAGGTCTTCTTTCTGTGATATATTTGATTGTTGTTTTTCTGGTGTGTGTGTGTGTGTTTTGTTTTCAAGGTTTGTAGTTCTATAAAAGCCGTATAATTTTATAACTTTACTCTTAACAATAGTATGTGGATTGACTTTTAATTGCCCTTGATCTGTTCTTTCGAATTGAAACTATTTGATAGGTAATGGAAGTGTTGAATCTCTTCGTAACTATATATATACATGTACAGTCACGGAAATAAATACTGCCAGAGTCTAGCAATTATTTAGTTTATAGTCTAGCATTTAGTTTCCATTTAACTTATATTTATGGACTAGATAGATATCCTTTAGGCTAAGTCTGCCACATACCGTTTCTCAGATAACCGCCTGTCTAGCCCATAAATATAATTAAAATTAAAAAAAAATCAATTAAATGCTTCAACTCCCGCAGTACTTACTTCCGTGACTGCACATGCGCAGTGCATATACAGGGTGTAACAAAAGTCAATCGAAAAATTTTCGCAGGGAAATTCCCGACACTAAAATAAGAAGAAAATCATGTATGTAAAGCCAAAAAGTGACAGTTCGCAAATGACAGTGCTTCAGCCACTCCTGGTTGATCACGATATACAACCAGGAACATCAGACATAATATCAACCGCAAAGTTTCTCCGTATTCAAGTGAAACTTCATGCGGATCGAACATCATGTAGTGCTTGTTCTGCCAACGAATCGGACGTACTCAACTTTCCTACTCAAACAGGCTATATTGTTTTAACACGTACTTTACAAACGAAACCACCAATCAGAAGCTTCTTCAAGAAGTCCAAAATCACCGAAAAGTCAACAGTAAAAATCTTTGGTAAACTTTCTTTTTATATGGGCCAGTCTAGTAACTTTTGACTTCGGCCAGTCACGATTCGCCCATTTACAGTTAGTTAAAATCCACACCCATGCCGGAACTCGAACCCGGGACCTTCGAACCGTTAGACTAACGCCTCAGACCGCACGGATACCCGACTGGCAAAAGTCAACCGTGAAAAGAATGCTACCTCAGCAACCAAATTTTTCCGTTCTAACCAGTTTTCTACGCTTGATATCATTGTGCGGACCTAATTTTTATTTGTTTTATTTCTGTAAAAAAAAAAAAAAAAAATCGTTTGTAGTATTTCCTATTATATGCAGTACGGTATGCTATTATGCGAATAACTCAGGAATTATTAAATAAAAACAACGGGCCGCACAGCGATATGAAGCGTATATAAAAGAGTTACAACTGAAGTTTTTGTCCACGTTGGATTCGACTGGAAGTGGACTATACGAGTTTAAATATTTGCTCTGGCTCTATCTTTCGACACTAAGCAATCACTCCAGTATCGTTACGTAGGGCTTGATGGAATTACTTTAATAAATTTTTCATGAAAATTAAGGAGAAAAAAATTCCTTATCGAATCAGCAGGAAGTGAATTTATCTCGTTTTTTTCATGATACTCAGGTCAATAATGCATGTTTTGCTCCAAGATAAGAACTCAAGACCCTACATCCGGTTTGAGTTACAAACTTTTGGAATGGAACTGCAATACCTACTTTAAATTGACTTATATCCTCGTATAGTCACCTGATCAACTTAAATGCATTTCCATCCCTTTGAAATCCTGCAGAGGGGAAACATAAGATGCAATCAATTGACTGATCCTGTAGAACTTATCTGGACAAGTAGTCATGAATTGGCATAACTGCAGTGCATTTCAGCCTGCCATACAGAAGGTTGTGATACAGAAAAATAACTGGAATAAGAGGACTTCCACAGAAACAACGTTGATGGCGTGCCATGTGGATTTCATTCACTCCATATACACATCTTATTTTAGCAGAAAACAAACGTCGGCTCCCCCCCCCCCCCACAAACTCCACCAAAAAGAATTTATATTAGAATGCACTGAAATTCGTATATTGAATATTACTTTCTTTGAACGTAATATATTTTCTGGTCATCTTAGAGCTCGATTTCCAAGGGTTGGTAGATGGCAGTGTAATCTATGTTTTCTTACTTGCTTCAAGCTGGGACTGTGTATTGTTAAGATATTTATGGGAATATAGGATAGCTTTCATTCAATTTTATCCTTTTACGTTTCTTTCAAAAATACATTTGAAATATTACAAAGAAAAGTATATTGTTTCTTTTACTAAATCTGAATACTACAGAAACAACAGTTGGCAATAAAAACAATTTCGAAGAAGAACCGAAAATGTTCTACTTTAAAGAACTATATCTCTCTTTCCTAAAAATGTTTTTGAGTTCACAAATGATGAAGTAACATACATCAAGCAACAACAATATTAGACCAGAAAAAAATAATACAAATGTTAATGTCAATAGTTGAATTGAAGATGAGATTAAGTTTCTCCTCACCTGCGGGTAACGAAGCTAGTCTCAGCACAAGGATTTCCCCCCAGTTTTCCCCTTTTCATTTTTTTGTTATGTTACACTGATAATTAATAAAATTGTGATGTTAAAGTGAATCAAACTGTGCTCATTTCTTGTTTCGTATTATAAAACGAAATGGAAGGCAATTAGTTTTCCATCGAAGGAGAAATTCGTAGCAATAAATTTATTTATTGTTTAATAACCTTATAAACTTTACTTAGTGTTGTTTATTTTAGTAACTATTGATTGACTTTTGCCTGTAACGATTACACAAGTGCAATAATTGATAAGATCTATATTTTTTTCTATTTTTCTTTTTAGGGGACCACCTTCCCACCCCTGCCTCTTAGCATCCTTTGCACAGGTTGAGTCGTGCACTTTGTAAGATCTGGACTTATAAGATCTAGAAACATTCATACTCGAGACGGGATTCAAACACGAAAACTCATGGGCGGAGATCCGGAACCCTACTCCACCTATTATTCAGGTCGCCTTTTGTTTATTCTTTTCTTTCCTTTCTATAAATAAATAGTTTCTTATTCCTCCCGTTCCGTTCTGTATTGGCTTATAACAATACACATTGCTTTTTGTTAAAATTCTTAGAGCATTTCGCAGCTAAACATACTAATAAACATTAAAACCCCATCTGCTGAATACTTCATAGTTTCTCCCATTAAATGCTTCCATTAAATTACTTAGCTGAAAAGATTTTTCTTCAGGGCATTATTAGAATATTCAAAGGAAATGAACTACACAAATCACTACACGTCTTTCACGAACATGAACAACTCAGCTTAGTAGTTCTACAAGAGTTTTCACCCTGCAGAGAACGTGGACATTTTTTTTTTGACAGGCCGCAGGATTGTACATAGAAGCGAGATAGAGGGAGGTACCCCGTTCTACGCCATTACACCTATTAATCCTTTATCTACTTTGGTTTCAGGATAGGACTTCAACTTAATAAATACATTGAGATATTGTATCTGTGTACAAAAGACATACAAATCAGTCTCAATCACTTAAAAAAAAAAGTTGATGTTGAAAACCCACTCGCATAAGCACTCTCATTTTATTTTTCTCTTGGTAACCAACTTGAAGAAGTAACAGATTATTTCATTCATCATCTAATTAGCTCTGACAACTGATCTTGCGTCTGATTGACTAGAACATTTTCAGATCAATTAAAAGTTTACTTTGCAATTAAGGTACCTTCAGATGAGTCTTTCTGGCTGTCAACCCTTTCAATACACATTTCCGTCATGTGACTGTTTGCAAATTAATTATATTTAAAACGTTAAATTCAATAGGAATATGTCTTTTTTCCTGTTTCAAAGTAATAATCAATAGCCGGGAAAGTTTTGGCTATGTTGATATGTTGATTACGAATGTTATATTGAAAACGTTCTAACACAATTTTTGAGATACAAATACTTTGAGGAAAGGTTTAGAGATAATTTGCATATTGCTATAAGTATTGCAAGTGAAGTTGAAGAAAATCGTGATAATCTGACATGAAAGTAGTAAAAATCCTAGTGAGATATGCCAAAATTTCACAGAACTGCATCTAGTATGCAAAAAAGCATATGGAAAGGCTATAGTTTTAACAAATTGGAGGCGGTCGATCACAGAGTTCAAATGTTAAGTCAATTTCATTCTATCTACATTCGTTTAGGTCCTAACGTGCATAATAGATATACTTGGACCAGAGCTGAAATGGGTTTCTGGTTCTAAGATCCGAATGAGGAATCCCGATTCCTAGATCATCTTCCTGTTATACTTTATAAGATAGTAATATGTGCTTGTAATGATTATAGCAGTCGACCAAACTTAATAACCAAATCTCATTCAACTACTGCAGATATACTAAATGATTCCATAAGTATTAAGTTAGTTCTACTTTATTTGAAAATCAATAACAATTTCAGCTGTACCTCAAGATGAGAGAATAGGATGCGTGATGAAGTATAGCCATGGTGTAATCAAGATCACATTAAAAAAAACATACTTCTGTAAAATTATACACAATTCCGTTTATAAAGAAAATAAATTTCTTTCATGGAAGATGTTGCTTTTCAATAGCGATCAATATCAGTCTCCGATACGGTGAATATATTGGCAAGATTGTTTGCCATTCTATATTGATCGGTATTGGATAACGACACGGACTGATACCAAAAAATCGGCTGATATTGATGTACTACTGCAGTATAATAATTGGTGATTTCTTGAAGCCTACTTATCACCTTGCGTATACAAAACACTGATAATTTTTGTATGTCTAACTTTTCTTTCAATTCTCAGTATCTCTCAAAGACAATATTCTGGCGTACTTGCAAAATACAAACCATGAAAAATTACAAATAGAAAATCAAGGACATACGCATATTTTGCATCTTCCTTGATAAATAAGTTTCTTGTGAAGGTCATTTTCACACTGGCGTCAAAATGAAAGAAAGACAGCCAATTCATTGACAAACCTCTAAAGCAACAATGGATAGAAGTGCCAAAACTTTTCATTCATAATTAACACAATAATGAAACAAGCTCCACCCATTATAATACTAATTTGACAATACGACTCTCAAAATTAGTATCTACATTATATTATACCAAGAGTAAGAGAAGGAAAGAGAGAGGTTTTCGTTCATATGTCCATGGAGACGTATCATACGAGGGGCGTACAGAATATAGTATTTTACATTTATATAAGTTAGACTACTTTTCCACGGAATCAGCCTGTATATTTGAGCAATTATCATACTACTTGACAATTTTCCAATTTCGTTCTATACATTTTGAATTTGAATTTTATTGATGGCCTTTACGCATCTAAGGCTCAGATCGGGATAGGGCAGGAAAAAATTTGAGAAGGTCCTACGTTGAAGGTACCATCCCGGCATCTGCCTGGTGTGACCAAGGTAAAAATCTTGGAAAACCCTCAGTCAAGCTCCTGGGATTCAACCCACGACCTCCCGAATGCTACGCCAGCACTCTACCACTGAGCTACGGCAGCTCAGTCCGTTCGTCACACATTCTCATCCCAATTTATTTAGAAAACGCAATGACAATTTCATAGATTATCATGTGAAAAATTTTCATGAATTTCGTCAAATGTAGGAGACGAATCTGTTGGGTAAATTTGTCAACATGTGACGACAATTTAATAGATCTGGCAGAAGAAACGTGTAAATTCTTTTGCATGGATATCGTTAAGCGTAGGACGATGATCCTGTTCGGTGAATTCGTGAACATGTAGTGACAATTTCAAGGATCATGGTGCTAGAAATGTGTAAAAAAAATGCATGTATTTCGTCAAGTGTGAAGCTATGATCCTGTACCGTAAAGAGAGAGACCAAGTTCTTTCGTTATCCTGGATGTTAATTTCTCCATTGACGTATTTTTGATTCATTCATAATATCATGACGATAGTCTTTGTTGATTTGATGGATGCATCTTTACCTGTTCCCGTACGCACAATTCATTTGTGTTCAAACATCGGATCTATTTTCTTGTTCATTTAAACACTAAAAGAAACAAAACGAATGCTATTAATGTGATGTAACTCAAACAGGATGGTATCAAGAAAGTAAATAGAACTGATTAATCTTCCATTGTCAGAGTACATTAACGTGGTGAAGTGCGATTCGAAAACGGATATCACTTACTTGAGGATCCACGTTGAAAGAAGTTTAAATCATTTGCTTATATATCTTCAGAAACGCTGGCTTAACAAAGATCAAACCTTGAGTCTTGCGTTATACGAGTGTTCAGTTCTAAACGAGAGTGAGAGACGATTGATACGATTCTACAATCGATCGTTAAACTTCTGGTCAGCGCTAAGTTGAGGCCAAGTCTGGTTTTGGCCAATGAGAGACGCAAAATGAGAGTTGGTCTTAACATAGCGCTGACTAGAAGTTTAGCGGTCGATTGTAGAACTGACCCTAAATAATCTTCATTGACATATCGGGTGATTCTGAATTATTGATGAATCGCAAATGCTGTGAGATGTTTACCAGGATCTTTCCAAGTTCTGTCTCAGTTCAAAGCCCCATAATGGAATTTGAAAGTGGTGCAGATAACGATTATCTTACGGTAAAATATTAACTAGAAATGAACCTATCTTTGTGCTGGAGTATTCTTTAATAAAGCTCAATATTCAGGTCATTAAGGAGGTGAGCAAGTTTCGAAATCATCGATTGCGCATTGACTGAAGTAACTGTTTTGTAACTTCAAATAGGCCAATGCAAACTTCAATACCTGTCTTTGTGGCACTCGCTCAATCATAAATGTTGCTAGTATAGATATATTGAGTACAACTTCGATTATGATTTACGAACTCGACACTGTTTACGTTACCCAGATGATATGCCATTTGTAATGATGACGCGCTAACTTTGAGCGCTTGTAGCTCACATTGGTCAGGTGTGCAGTTATGAGGAATTCGTATGCATTCAATATTGCCACTGTTTCAATCATTAATGTTGTAACTGTCATTCCAGATCACACACACACACACTCGTTCCAGAACTGACCTGGTCTTTATCCACTTACCCGACTGACTTGTAACACGGTCTTGACCCAAATTACTGACCTTATGACCCGGCAACTCGATGATCGAATCTTGACTCTCTAATCCTGTCTTTACTCGATTTGACCTGGTCTTCTCCCTGCGGTTTGAGTCAATATTTTTATTTGTGCTATTCGCAAATTCTTTTATAAAAGTATTTTCGAGAGGGAGTAATTTGCACACTTTCAGAGGTATTTTAGTTCTTTCTGGGAAAATACTACTACTTCGATATCGTATTACTATTGTAAGGAAAATTTCCGGCGTGGTATTCTTGGTCTTATGGCGGGTAACATCCCCGTCACATCTGAAAGAAGATAAGGAAAGAATTAAAAGCTCTGGTTTGCTTTCAAGGGCATGCCGGGTTCCAAGAAGCGTAGACTCGATGACTTAGTTCAAAACTTAACTCGAATGACCCAATTTACTGGCAACCCATTTTAGCTCTGACTCGTTAATGTTCCAAGCTGCTGTCTTTGCAGTTGTTTTCGTATTTGGTCAATAGATGATCAATAGTATCTGGAGATTAGCCGGGCTACGGAACAGTTACAGTATTACTGAGAGATTCCTAAAAAATCCATGCTGTTACCAACGGACATTATTCTGTTGAAGAATAATGTGTAGACACACTTGAAAGGCAACACAGGAGGTCGCAGTCCTTCTCCAGTCTTTAATTCTGTTATCACCAGTTATCAGAGCTAAATTATTGACTAAATAAGATTGCTTGCTTTTCAGAAACTGTCTTATCTATCTATCTATCTATCTATCTATCTATCTATCTATCTATCTAT
>JAGDQP010046258.1:0-15361 GCA_022664845.1 Lepisma saccharinum
TTATGTCTGGATTTAAAGCAAACCTTAAATAAAGTTACTGAGAAAGTGATATATCCTCTTCCGAAAATTGAAGACATTATGAATACAATCAGGGGTGCTAAATGTTTTACCATTTTGGATTTACGACAAGCTTATCTGCAGTTAAAAGTTCATCCTAAATCACAACAATTTTTGGGTGTTAGTACACCATGGGGAATATTCCGATAGACCAGGCTTGCGTTTGGATTAAGCTGTGGGGCCCAAGTCTTTCAACGTTTTATTGATGAGGTCACAGCAGGGCTGGAAGGTGTGATTGCTATCTCAACGATGTTTTGATTTATGCTGAAGATGAAAGTTCTTGTTATGATCGGGTTACACAAGTATTAGATAGATTTGAACGGATAAACATCAAGGTAAGGTTGGAAAAATTGAGGATAAGATCACTTATTTAGGACACGAAATTTCATCACAAGGTTTATCCATTTCACCAGAGAAGTTACGCCCTATCTTGGAATGTCCTCCACCTACCTGTGCGCAACAGTTAAAATCCTTTTTAGGTATGGTGGCATTTTACCATCGACATGTACCTATGTTTTCAGCCAAATTGCCTTCTTTGTACATGTTATTGAAGAAAAATGTCAAGTGGCAATGGGAAAAACAACAGCAAATGGAATCGACAACATTAAATCTTTGCTTACTCAGGCCAATATTTTACATCCGTTTAACCCTGAAGCAGAAATTGTAATTATCACGGATGCATGTCAAGATGGAGGAGGAGCAGTTCTATGTAATTTAGAAGATGGGCGTATGAAAACAGTGTCTTGTGCCTCAGCGACTTTAACCACAGCAGGAAGGGCGTACGCTTAATATGAGCGTGAGGCGTTGGGAGTTATATTTGCTATACGCAAATTTCACAAATATGTGTGTGGACGCCAATTCAAGATTATGACAGATTCACTACCTGTCAAGCTAATTTTTGATGGTAAGGAGGTACCGAATGCAGCAGCACCTACATTACCTTTTTCTAGCAGCGTATGATTTTAATCTAATATACACTAAAAAAGTAGAACTAGCGAATTTTTTATCAAGGCTCCTACTAAATGAAGAAACGGGCGATAGTGAGATCTCTAGTCACTATGTACAACAAATACAGGTTTTTCCAATTCTAGCCGAACAAGTAAAAACAGAAACAGGGAATGATCGAGTGAGTCAGCAAATAAAAAAATGGATTGTTCAAGGGTGGCCAAAGCAATTACGGACGGAACATGACACTCCTGAGGTGAGGGCTATATTTGCACAAAGGTATCAATTAACGTATGAGGATGGTTGTTTATAGCTTAGTTCCCGTGTGATTTTACCTTCAAAGCTAAGATTGCCTTATTTACACACTGGGGCAAAAAAAAAATGTTATTTTTAGTAAAAGATTTAGTCTGGTGGCCAAGAATCGAACAGGACATCACAGAATTTGTGGATGATTGTGAACCGTGTTTGAAGATGAGAAATAAACCACCCAGAGTAAATTACATACACTAGCCAAAATCGTCCAAACCTTTTGAGCGTATTCACCTAGATTTTGGGGAGTGGAAAGATTTTAAATTTCTACTCGCTATGAATAGTTTTTCTAATCTAATAGTAAGTTGGAAAGTTAAATCAACTAACACGGAAGAAACATGTAACTGTTTGCAGAATTTGTTCGAAACATATGGTTATCCAAAAACTATCGTGACCGATAACGGTCCGCCCTTCTTTGGTCAGCTGTTTGAACGATTTTGCTTTCTTAGAGGAATAAATCTGATGCATTCTCCACTATTCCATCCGCCGAGTAATGGGTTGGCCGAAAAAGGAGCCCAGATAATTAAAAAAGCACTAGATAAGAAGTACATAGAAATAGCTTCGTACAGGACCCACTTCTCATCACATGTCAACACCCTGTCCAGAAATAGCTCCTTCCTCAGACGAGACAGCAAAAAACACAGGTGTCTGCTCGCGTTGCGTTCTGGCCCGGAGTCAAATCATGTGGGACCCATCGACCCAACTTGTAGTGCTTCCCAAGTTGATGGAGGTGCTGCCGAATGGTTTCTCCACTCATACTGAATTGTAGTCCCAGTTCCTCACATATCTGGCCACTGTTCCCCTCAATTGCTGCCTGAAGATCTTAATTTGGTACCTGTGTTGGTCTTCCTGCACGTGGTGCGTCTTCGAGTGTTTCGTCACCGTCCTTAAACTTGGTAAATCACCGCTGCACTGTCCGCGTAGTCACGACACCCTCACCAAAGGCCTGGCATATCTTGCGCCCCGCTGCAGCTGTGTTTGACCCCAGTTTGAACTCGTACAGCATACACACCTTATGACGCTCTGTGGAGGTTCGATGTTCACTCTGTCCTTCCGCACGTTCACGGTGTACCTGAACTCCCACAACCACGTAGTATGTTGGCTATACCCACACCAACAACTGACCTTCGCCTGATCTCCATTCGCATTCAACTCACGGTGTGAGGGCCAATTGAACACAGACTTCCTCAAAAAGCGACAAAACTTTTCTTGGTTTCCTTTATAGAACAGTTAATTAATGTCACGATAATTTGTGTCTTTTTGAATGAGAACGCTGTTTTCCAGTTTGTAGAGAACAAAACATGAACGTTCCAAAGTGGCAGGAAAAAGCTAAAAGTTGTGGCAGTTCCTGGATTCGAACACGTACATGGGAATCAAAAGTACAAGAATCGCGTGCCTTAAACTTCTCAAGGGGCTACCCTAGGCTGTCTTCGTTTCAGGCTAGTTCTTGGAACGCTGCAATTATATTAAGTTTGTTCAGCGTTATTTCTTCCAGCATTCCACAGAGGTTGAATTTGAAGAGTTATTTTTCTTGGTACACGACTTCACTCACTAAGCCGTTTCAGAAAATATATAGAAGGATATACCTTCGATGGTACCAGTCCGTGTGTTCTCCGAAGAGATTTAAAGGCACTGATCATTATCTTTCTAAATCCCTTCCTCCGAAAGAGTGTTTGGGGAGGGACGTCGTCACTCATACTGTTAACGAGCTTAGCTCTAGCCTTCAGGTGTATAGAACTATACATAAGCGCATAAAATATCGCCCAACGTATATTTTAGTATTTCTAGAGAGTTACGTGTATTGAAAGTAGTGCTCTTCAAATTATATAGTAACGAATTAAGGAGAAAATAACTCCTTTACAAAAAGAAGTATATGTATGTGATTAAATGGATACTAGAATCCAATATCGAAGTGTAACATTTTGCTGTGGGTAAGAAAAAGTAACTGGACTTGAGAAGTGTTCCTAGTACTGTTTTAATATATCTGGACACCATAGGCTTAAATGGATGACTCGACTTCCATACTGAAAACAGTGTTTTCAGAAAAAAAAACAAAAAAAAAATACTGGTCACTTTTGAAAATGAAAAATTAATAGAACATTGCGTACACGTGAGTTTAAAGAGTACTCGGAACCTTAAGTAACTAATCGCAGCCATATCTAATCTCTGGTGTACGATGGCTAGGCTCTGTTTTCTAAAACACGGTTAGTAACTACATATCAATATAGTTAATTCAGTCCGAACATAACCTTTACTAGTATATGATGATTAGGAACTAGATTTCCAGGACTGTTTTTAAACCTTGTCAAAATAACAATATTTAAACAATGGATGTTAAATATAATCACACATTCAGTCCTGATTTTAAACCTGAAAGTCAGTTACTATCCATGTTCAGGACAAAGATCAAACTTTGGAAAGGGACAAAAGACATATAAAGGATGTCCGTAATTTTAGCTAAGTGGATTTGAAAATTCAGCTTGACCTACGACCACGAAACTCTATGTATGCCTTCTTCTCAGTAATCGTACCATATTTTCCAAAGAAGAGAGTCCTCGAAACCTAGTTTTGCTCTATTTTTCAGTTTTCAAGCTAATTTGGTCATCATCCTCGCAAAATCAGTTTTCGTTGAGGGAAAGTGATTTCTAAAGTTATAAATTGATCGCTAATATCTTTCAGGTGTGCGTAACGGTCGTGCTTTTTTATTCGGATTATTATTTATTATTTTTTTTTTCTATTTTTTTTCATTCATTCAAAACGTTATATGTTGCATATATTTCCTTTTCGTGTTGTGTAATTACATTTAAAAAGAAAGGATATTAAGTTAACCGAAACGTAATAATTTTGAATTCAGCTAAGTTAGCTTCGCTTGAAACCTAAAGGTGTGTATAAAAATAAGATAATTCCGACAAGAGACGGCAGCAAAATTTGCCGTCCGATAGGGTATGGATTATAGCGACACGGAAACTATCATCAAAGTCAGTGTTGCGCAGTTGCGTGTGAGTAGAAACTAAGGAGTCGGGTCTGTTGGATGACAGTTTCCGTGTAGCTATAATCCATACCCTAGCCCCCATCACAAACACATCCACACGACGTCTCTGGGAAGAAGCTTTCATTCAGGTTTGAGAGCAACACTGAAACCTGGTCGAAACGTACATTATTTTTTCTTATCAGTACGTCAGCACCCACACTTACCTTCTATTGCTGCCCATTTACTTCCAGTGTACTTCGTTTTGTTTCCTATGTAAGCTTTCAATATATTCCTAGTCTTTTTTCTTCTTTCCTGAACGATTCCTATACTGACTCCTTCTTTTTTCTGATAGATACAGCAACCTATTCACTTTTCATTACGTTTCCTATACTGGAACCCGCTTCCTCTAACTGAGTTTCCTATACCGAATCCCACATTTTCTGTGATTTCTATACTATATCCCGCTTTCTCTGACTGTCTCTATACTATATCCCACTTTTCTGACTGAGTTTCCTGTACTGAGCCCCACTTACTCTCTCTGACTGCATTTACTATACTAAATCCCACTTTCTTGACTGCATTTCCTTTGCTGGCTCTCAATTTTTGATATTATTGTACCCAGTAGGGCGGTCAAAAAAAAAAAAAAAAAAATCGAATTTAATTGCGCATAGTTGCTAATTTTGTTCCTTTCCTACAAGCATATTTCACTGCAAAAAATCAACTCAATTGGATAATATTTAGGGGTCGCTCAACCTACACGAAGTTGTGCCATATGATGCATATAATTATGCCGTATTCCGTATATATTGGAGGTTTAAAAATTCAATACTTAAGTAAATTGTACTTCTTGCACTACAAAATGAATTATTTATTATTACAAAAATCGGAAATAGCTATTACCAAAATTACCATTTATTGATTTCAAAATAAGTGAGATACATGTAAATATGCAGTTGCTGTTCATTTTAAACAGGAAAGATAAGGTTAATAACGAGGTTGGTAATTTTTCAAAGTGCTCTTTCGAGCGTCTGAAACACGCTTTCTGTGGTCCTCAACAACCTGAATTAGGCTCTGCATTTCACTTTCTTTCTTTGTGATTGACTCATTGAAGTTGGACAAAAGAGCGACCGAACGTTCAGCAGCATCGTTGACAACCTTAAGTGACTCGACGATTCGTTTGTCCTTTTGGAATTTGTCCGAGTTACTCCAGCGCTCGGGATCACACAATTGGAACATGAAGTCGACGTCAATTCGAAGTGAACGTAAGGCACAAAGGGAGGCTGGATTAATCAAATCATGCAGGTTCTTTGTTTCTAAGCCGTGGCAGTGTGTCAGTTTTATGCTTCTTGTACTCCAATTTTCTTCACAAGGCTTAAGACGATTTATAATTTCTCGCTTTTCCGCGAAAGATAACTTATCGGAAAACAGTGAGAGGGTAACTAATTCTGCTCCAAGAGACCACAAGTGTGTTTTAAACTTGTTCATTGCAGATTCAGAAACTGATTTATCCACTACGGCATATTCTTTGATCTGCTTGAACAGAAATAAGTCGTTGATGGGGGCATCGCACGTCTTGGGACACGAAATCTATGCTTTCACATATATGAGACTTTCAAACAAACACACTTCCCGCAGATTTTTCTCCTCTTTGACTGTAAGCTTAAACATTTCGCGGAAAAGATATATCTTGAAGCAGTATATTACCTTTCCCATCCAACGGGCCATATGGTAAGCACCTGGTGATTTGAAACGATACTCCTTTTCTGGAAATATACCAAGTATCAACAGGCAAAGCTCTATCATATCGTTATAGTCCTCACGAGGAACGTAGTTATTATCTTCCTTATGTACAAGACAATTTTGTAGAAACATGACTACCTCATTTTTCAGTTCTCGTACATATGGCGTGGTAAGGCGTTCGTCTTCCAGCGCCTTAAAATTATACTAACTAAGGTTTGGCCAAAACTCCTGGAAACGTTGAAACAGCGGAATATTTGGACCTCTGGTAGGCCCAAACAATGAGCCAAATACTGTGGAAATGAGCAGTTCGTGGATATGGTACCTGCAAGCTAAATACGAATTTGTTTATTAAACCTAGTTAAATTTTCCATGTTACCATTTTTCTTTTAAATGTAACATAAAGTATTTTTTTTTTTTTTTTTAATATTATGCAAGTGTGCGGTATACCATGGATGGTTCTTTTGAGTATAATTAAGAAACCTTTTCTTCCACACCAACGGACAAAATTTCTGTATTCCCTCTTGCAATAATTTAATAAATAATGCCCAAGCAGAATCTATATCATTACAAGAGCTTAATAATGAATCAAAATGAATAGAATATAAATAATTCCGTAAGGCCGTTATATTTCTTATGTGGAGTTGTCGAAATTTTAAATTAACACTATTATCTTTTAGGGTATTTGTGTTAGCCAAAGTTTCATAAATCATCCAAACCCCAGGATGATCCGATATCTTTGGTTCAACTGCACCACATGATACTTTTTTAAAAATCCGCAGTAGTTATAACATTATCAAGACATGCCTCTTGCCTAGTAGGCAAATTGTTTAGGTAAACCAAATTCAAGGAGCTCAATACCCTCTTAAATTTATTGACAACACAGGAGCTCTTTAAGACATTAATATTTATGTCCCCTATGATAATGAACTTATACTGTGAAAAATTCTTTAGGGCAACAAAAAGTGAATCAAGTTTATCCAAAAAAATGTCAGAGCTCGAGTCAGGTGTACGATAAAGTGAAATAAAGATAACTCTTAATTTAGTCATTTTGGTACCAACAGTACATTTGATAAATCCAGTACTTCATAATCTATATTAAAATCCTTTCTCAGGAATAAGGCGACACCTTCACAATTAAAATCCTCTCTACAATAATAATTAATAAGCTTATAATTTAGAGGGACATACATACCAATTTCATGAGAATTCAACCAATGTTCATAAAAAATTATCTGGTATATCCTGTAGTATAATGTCTAATTCGCCTAATTTATTCCTTATAGATTGTATATTAAAATGCAAAATAGTGATAAATGAACTTTCAATACATTGGTTCTTGAGATTACAACCTACTCCTTTTAAATGATCAATAGTATGATCGAAACTCGAAGAAATATGTGGGGGAATACCCGATGAACGAATCCGCAGCAAATTGGCAGCGGCTGACATTACAAGTTTCCCTGGTTCTTCCAATGAAGGGCAATTGTTTTTTCACCATCAGGACCTTGGCAAAAATTCTGTAATACTGCTAAATATTTTCACAGACAAGTACCTTGTCCAGAGCTTTTAAATGTAATCCCTGGCGCGTATGGAACCTTATTCCAATATTACCTATGTCAACAACAGACAAGTTTGAAAAAAAATAAAAAAAAAATCACAATTTACCTTCCTTATTTCTACAATTATGGCTGACCATGTTGGTAGATCATAACGTATTGGCAAAGTACATACTACTGTATTTGAGTAAGGACACGACGCTAGGTAACTTTTAAGTACTCTTAGACATTTTATGGACTCGTTACAATATGTGTCCTGCTATAATAATTGTTACATTGTCTTTTTCTGGTGACATATTGAAGTTAATAATATCTCGAAGTACCTCATTAGACTTGGCACCAGGTTTAATAATTCCCAGAACCTCATGTGAACTCTTAGAAGTTAGAAAATAGCATAGACCCCTCCCATGACTATCAGCAACCAATCGTAGCCTTTTGGGCTTATAATCTGCTAAAGTAATCAGAGGTTTATCAAATGATCTTAAACTGTCAATATCCGGTTCAACAATGTGTCCATCAACGGGCCCTTGTATCATTGCTGAACTCTTGCACCTTGTACCCTTGTTGAGCCTTGTACACAAAATGCTTGGTTACAACGGTTCATATAAACAGACTTTGATGAAAAACGTGCTTTTGTATTATTTTTTGACATTTTTCAAAATCATTTTGAAATAATAGTGTTGTATGAAAGGTAATTTGGTCACTTAAACTATCTAAACAGTAACGTGGAATGACCTGCGTAGGAATCGAACTCTTAAACACAAAAATCTTCAAGAAACAAATACAATTTATTGGTATTTAAGCACAGAGTTAATTTTGAGAAACTACAACAATTTAGTACAGCTGCTTCTATGCCTAGAAGCCTTGTTAACTGATATCCAATAAAGACAAAATATTTGTCAAGTCCAACAAGTTAACTGACTTGTAGTATTTGTCTTGATTAACAAGTATCAAATAATTTCAAAGTTCTTTCAGGCAATTAAGTACAAAACAGAATGACTCGAAGATTATAATGCCAACAAGAATCAGAGACAAAAATAATAGTTACCTTCAGTGAAAAAGGGGAGAGTAAATGCGACAATTCTCTCCCGTACAGACTCTTTTATGATTTCAGAAGTTTACACTTTGAGCCCCACCACGTGACTTACTTACTTGTCACGTAGACCACTTCGCCTTAACATATGCTAGCTACAAAACCTTTTTAATATAATTTTTACTGCACGTGGAGGGCTAGCCTCTAACAGAGTACTCCCACAAAACAATAGTTTTATTCATAAATATTACATGTGTATTTAGTTTGGCACGAGGCTAATTCTCTTCTGTACTTTTAGTAGAGAACGTCTGAAGGTTATTGAATAAATTGAACAAACACCAAGACACTTTCCTTAAAGCTATTTACTCGTGCGACCTTTAACCTGGTTCTCTTTACTTGAGTCTGTCTTCCAAAACCAAATATACGAAAAGCATTATTATACCGATGTTTCATCTCTTTCCTAAATTCTACCATAATGTCATATATTTAATAGAACACCCAAATTAATATTTATACACAATATTTACACTTGTCATCCACTCTCCAAATGGTTTTACTACCTGGGTAGGTGGTAGAGGTGATTAATCAAAACAGATGAAGACCTCATCATAATAATAATAAAAATGAAAAATTTATACAGTAAACCCCCATTAATACGACAATAGGGTTTCACCTGTTTGAGCAATACCATCATAAACCATAGGAATAGTTAAACTGCCTTGTTTCAACAGTGAATCTTTATATTTCAAGTCATTTTCTAAGGCACTAATCTTTTTGTACAGTTCATCCGTTAAACTTTGAAAAGTCTTTGTTTCTTTCTTACTTTCTTCAAGCGATTTAATATATGCAGTTTTGTCCATGTCGAGTCTTTCTTGAAGAAGTTGAATTTCGGGGACTAAATCTGCATTACTTTTTTCCAGCTGATCACATTTATTTTTAAGAAATTCAATCCGATCCAAGTTGACCGATTAACCATAAACAGATTTTCTGTCGAGTAGTCTTTGCAGAAAAGTCTAAGGAAACACTTCACTCCACTTCACTGTTACTTGTACAACAACCGGACACCACAATTAAATGGTACAGAATTTACTGGTTAGTAGTTCAAGTTCGTGAAAAACATTCCTTCCTATCTCCATTCACAGGAACCCCTCTTCTTTAGAATCAATCGTCTACGTCTGCTCTCCTCGAAGCTTAGACTCAAACTGCATACCATGACGCCAATACCACTGTTCCAGGACCCTTTACTCAGCATTGTTTTGCGTTGTACACTTGTTTCATTGTTGTTAGAGCGATTAAATTTGGTAAAACACTAAGAAATTATAGATAGTTAACTGTTTGTTTTAAGTTTTATGACAACACGTTAATGTTAAGGGAGTGATGGACCTTTTCCTTGGTTTGCGTAGTGCTTTTGAAATTCATGCAGCAACAAGATTTAAAGTGGCGCTTCTGGAAAACTATGGTTGTAGGCGTAAAAATAAGACATCTAAGTTTACGACAGCAAGAAAAATAGAGTTTTATTTACGACAGGTGTCGTTCAAAATTACGCATAAATTTCATTTTCTTTTTATGTTCTCCAAAATTAGAGGGGGTGGATAATTAATTAGGTAATATTTATCCGTAAGTTTCGACGATACCTGTCATAAATAGAACTTAGTTTCTCTTCCGGTCCTTGACTTACATGTCTTATATTTATGCCTACAGCAGAAACGCCACTTTAAAAGTCGTTTTTGGATGAAATTCACAAGCAAAGCACAAAACAACGAAAAGGTTCATCACCCCTTAAATGCGAATACGTTCAGTATTTCAAATAACAGGTATAGAACATATTTGAAGACTTTGAGCGACCTCTAAATATTTTTATACTACGACAAAATTTTTCACACAGTAGGTTTAGACCACATGGATCAAAATTGGCAACTATGCGTTTAAATCAGAGACCTTTTTTTTTCTCTAATTTATGTTGGACCACCCTAGTTTTCAACTTAACTTTCAACACATAATTTCCTTACCTAAACCCATCTCTCACCAGTACTTGCGCACGCGTAGTATGTCGTCAACTGTTCTTGATGTGGACATCCGCCATTTTGTTTTTCTGCTTCTGTTGTCCACTAGTGTGTTCAGTAAACTATTTTGCTTCTGTCTGCTGCTGATGGCGTAAAAAACCGCAATATTTAGTGACTTTATTGAGTTAATTGTATAATTGTACACGTGATCTTCAAGAAACTACGTAAGTACAATTGAGTCATCCACTTGCAAAACTTGATAAACGACAATTTTTAGAGAAAAAAAAAAACAATAAATTTTAATGATGGTTTGAATTGTCTCGGCATCCTCTACAGATCTGAAGTTAGCCACGAACAAAATCCTCTAAAATCGCTTAAAAAGAATCGCAATGAGAAAGTCACGTCCACAAGCAAAACCTGTCAAAATGGTTACGTCTGCACGTTCAAAACCTGTTAAAAACAGTTCACTTGCAAAGCCAGTTATATCGCAATCGCAACATGGCCGCTGGGAATAATACATATGGAAACCATGACCGAAGTGTGTTCATGACTGTGTTAGTAGGCTGGTAAAGTGTAATTATTTAAGACGAGGGATAGTGCAAATAGTACTAATAAAACTGAAGTTGTAGTCATCTAGTCCCAGTTTATAGACATTGATCCTGCAAAAGCAAACAATATCCCAAAAAATCCCAACTAGGAAAGAGGTTGCAACGAGACCAGTGTTCGTCGAAGGAAGAGCGTACGTCCAGAAAGCTGGAAAAGAAATGTCGCGAAGGCAAACAGGTAAGAAAATATTTTGTGCAAATAATAAGATAAGTGTGTAGAGTCATTTGTGACAATACATATGCGCAAGCCTTCGGTCAACAAGTCAGGCTGCAACGACCGAGCAAGAGAAGGTGGATCTGAAACATCAGTTTATGGGGCACAAAAGGAGAGCAGACGTGTTCTACGAAAGGTTGAAACAAGACGCGGAAGATACACTCACATGAAGCTGCGATTGCCAGAAAAATCTTGTGCTGCCTAAGCTCTCAGATCAAGCTCCGTGTTACGGAAATTCGCACTCTTGCCAAACTCCGGGAAACGTGTTCGCGTACTCATGGCTACTGAATTTGCCAACGCATCGAACCAAATAGCTTCCCCACTCCATCAAAACCTACCCCAGATTTTGAAGATATAACGAAGATCCGCTTGTTTGCAGATGGATGGGGATGGGGGAAATACAATCAAGACTGTAATAGACACGTTGATGCACTGGTTCCTAAACGAGGCTCCCACTACAATACAAGAAATTTATATGTGGTTTCCTATTGTAGGCCACTCTCCCGACAGAGTATTCGGAAATTTAGAACGACAGTTTCGGAAAAATTGGCGTGATTGAGAAGCCACAATTCTACATGAACACCATGAAGAAACACGTGATGTGCCTGGGAGAAGATTGCGCTGTTCGAGACTGGAAGACATATGCAGAGGGACAGATTAAAGAAACAAGGAACTGGCATTTTAAGCTTATATATATAAATCTGTAACCAAAAGAGGACAAAGTTTCAAGAACCAAAATTTACCAACTGTTATTCCCAAAGGTGTCGCGTTGAAATCGAAGAAGGCACAAGATGGAGATTAATGGGACGACTGAAAAATCGATATTTTTCTCGAATACCCTCAAGGAACAAGAAGCCCTGGGAGTTGTAGACGACACAAACGACTCAGACGTTACTTTCAAGCTGTTCGATGAACACTACGTCGAAAATTCGTAATGTGTACGAAATGCTGTAAATTTTGGTAACATAGATGTGTAAACTTCTCAATCTTCGCATCTCAGAAGACTATTTTCATTTTATGTCTATTTTTTAGTTCATGTATTTTTTGTTTGTTTGTTAGAAATTTAAGTTTCAGATGCCAACATGTTGTTGTGCTCGTGAGTCACTGAGCACAATTTCTCAAATTTAATAATAAAAATGTACCAAAACGGTCTTTTCATCATCATCATATAATAATAATAATAATGAAAATGGAGCAGGTCCTACATTTTACCCCCTACGACAGACGCCCATAGATGCAAGAGACGCATGTAAGGTCTGGACCATTTTCATCACTTCTCCAACAGTCACTGCCAGCACTGCTAATGGCCGGTACACCCTCAATCCCAAGAGTACATGCCACACGTCTAATGCAATATACTTCCTACCTAACCTGCAAGTTCTGTAATGCCTTTTATCTGGGGGAAACAGGTTGTGCTCTTTAACATTCGTATTAACAACCATCGTCACTTCTGCACTATCAACAAAGCGGATGCCCCAGTCTCCTTACACACCGAGTCTCACAACACCAATTTTGACCTATCTGTTCTGGTTGCCATAATCCACATTTTACCCCCTACGACCAGCAAATCAACATGCCGCCTGTGGGAGGGCGCCTTTATTCATGATTTGAATCCGGGTCTTAACCTTCAATTACTCTAAACTTCCAATTTGCTCTGCATTTTCAACACTTTCCCTCCCACAATTCCATCCCGAACTTACACGCTGTACAGTTGTCAATTGTTCCACGCGCCATATAGAAGTCAGTTGTTCGCCAAACTTGATGCGTCGTCCGCTACGTGGTGCCACTGTCGTCTTCGCCATTTGTTCAATCTACATGTGTGCGTCTTTTCCTCTGCAAGCAAGAATAAGGTCGTGTATACCGTAATATCGCGAGAAACTATGTGTATATTGTGTATGTGTGTGTGTTAGTTCTGGTATGGAACAAATAAGCTGTAAGTGAATTCCTTAATTTTTATCGTAAATTTAACTTAATTTGCCCTTCCTACTTTCCTTTGTGTTAGTGATTCCGAGAGTTAGTGCCCTTCCGATACATATTATATATATCATATTCAGCCGTTTTCTATCCACTGCTGGATGAAGGCCTCCCCCTTTTCTTTCCACATACCTCGCCGTTTTCTATCCACTGATGGATGAAGGCCTCCCCCTTTTCTTTCCACATATCTCGGTCTGCTGATATCCTCATCCATGTAGCTCCTGAGAAACGCTTGATTTCGTCTACCCATCTTGCATTTGGACGTCGTCTCGGTCGTTTCTTTTCTCTAGGAATCCAATGTAGTACATTTGTCGTCCAACTTCCGTCTGTTCGTCTAGCTATGTGACCGGCCCATCTCCACTTCATCTTCTTCGCAGTCATGATTACATCCTCTACCTTTGTTTGTGCGCGAATCCATTCATTTGTCTTCCAGTCCCTCCTGGTTATTCCTAGCATGCATATCTCCATTGCTCTTCGTGTGACTATCAATCTTTAAGTCTTTTGCGCATTCAATGTCCAAGTTTCACAGCCGTACATCATCACAGGTAACACACATTGATTATACTTCACGCTTCAGACACATTGGTCCAAACGAACTCCACGCCATTTTACATCTTCTATTTATTTCATAAGTCAATGGCATTCGATGTTTTGAGCTGGCCTAGGTAAACATACTCATCAGCTATGCCTAGTGTCAATCCGCTAATCATTATTTCCCTTTTTGCAGCATGTTGATTCTATATGACCTTTGTTTTACTTAAATTCATTTTAAGGCCTGTTTTCGAACTCTCGTTATTCAGTTCTTCCATTCTGGTTCGTAGTTCTTCTGCACTTGAAGCAAACAGGACTATATCATCAGCGAACCGTAGGTGATGAAGATATTCGTCTTTAATTTTAATTCCAACTTCATCCCAGTTTAAATTTTGGAACACTCTCTCCAGGACCGCACAAAACAATTTTGGGGAAATTGAATCTCCTTGCCTTACCCCCTTTCCAACTTTAAATTTTTCACTTTCTTGATGTAGTCTAATGACAGATGTGGAAGTTAAATAAATGTTTCGCAGTAACTTGATGTATGCTCTTTCGATGCCTTGATGTTCAAGTGATTTAAGTACTGCTGCCAAGTAGACCGTTCCAAATTCAGACATGGCCAAGGAGACCGAATCGAAAGCTCTTTCGAAATCTATGAACCCCAAACATAGTGGAAGTTCATATTCATTAGTCCTTTCTTTAACTTCATTCAATGTTTGTATGTGCTAAATCCACGACGAAATCCGGCTTGTTCCGTTCCCTGGTTAAAATCGAAGCCCCGTTCAATACGATTCAAAATAACTTTGGTGAACATTTTGTATAGAACTGACAGTAAACTAAGTAGTCTATAGTTTTCGACGCGTTCTTTGTCCCCTTTTTTGTACAAGAAAATTATAACAGCATTATTCTAACTTCTAGGTATTTTTCTCTTCCTAAGGCACATTGCGAATAGTTTCGCAAGTATCCCTTTCATGTTTTCACCTCCCCATTTAAACATCTCTGCTGTGAGTCCATCTTCTCCTGGCGACTTTCCTTTCTTCATCCCTCGAATTACTTTATCCACTTCTTCTTTCATTACATCTGGGACATCTACATAATTTTCTTGTTAGTCTTCATTTCCTAGCTCTTCTTCGGAGTAGTACAATTCTCTAGAAATTTTCAAATATTTTTATAATTTCTTCTTTATTTCGTGTTACGGTCCCGTCTGGTCTCTTAACTGCAATTATTTGCTTTTTCCCTATCATGAGCTGCTGTTTGTTTTTCTTCAGGCTCTTGTTCTCCTCCTTGTATTTCTAACAAGATTTTCGTTATATCTTCGTACATCCTCTCTTACTTTCTTCCTTACGGTTTTATTTAGTTCTATGTATTCAATCCTTTTTATGGAATTTTCCTCTTCTTTCATTTCCCTTCTTTTCTTCATCAA
>JAGDQP010046260.1:0-15361 GCA_022664845.1 Lepisma saccharinum
GAAAGTTTCTAAATTCATCTGAAAGCCTTAGATTCTTTGGACCACGAGCCATGAGAGGAAAGTGTCTCTTAACGCCGTCATTCTCATCGTACCTTGCTTGGAAAAGTGATATCACACTTTCATGAAAAGAATCTTTCGAAGTTCTAGAGGATGGATTATGGTCGATGTTATCAATAGCTGCAACAGTAAAGATAAAATAACGCATTTCTGTGGGACATACCACACTCTCAGTGTTGAACTGTTGTAGCACAGAAACACCCATTTTTTGCTCCAGATACTTTACTCTATTGTAGTTCACTGAAAGTCCCAGGCGATGTAATTCATTTACCAGATAAGAACTTTTGAACTTTGAGTGAATGAGAATGCCGAGATATATAGGCAAAGGAGTTTCTTGTGTTCGGCGCATCTGTGTATTGTAGGTGATGAGTTGAGACAAAGAGAGGGTATTCTGTTCATTTTCCACGTGACCCTCATTAAGAAGGCCCATGCATTATGCAACAGATAAGAAATTTAAGATGATCGGAAACAGACTTTTTCTGGCAGTCAGGAGAAAATCCGTCCTTTTGAAAATCGTAGCTTATTTTTAACATTTCGCGTCGGCAAATGAAAGCAGCCTTTGAAAGAATACGATAGTCTTCTGATGGAGATGTTTACAACACAGATGTTGAAACGATGTCCTTCATTACTTCAGTGCATACTAAAACTATGTCGTTTCGAAAACCTACTTCTTCTTTAAGAATTAAAGGAAAACGTTGTAAAATTGAAGTTTTCAGCCTAGTACGATTCATCAAGGATACGTTATTTTCTTGAGCCCTTCTACTCATTTCATCATAAAGAACCTTAAGGGGAAAGTATCTTCTGTCAGCACTAAGATTTTCTTCTACAATACCAAGAACTTCTTCCACTAACTTACTTTGCTCAATAGTATCATTAGATTCGCAATCATCCTTTGTCGCTAGAAACTGTTCAAAACGACGATTAAAGTTAATAAAGCAATTTGTGTGATACTTCAATTCATTAGCTACGACATCAGTCGAGGAAAGCTACGACTTCAGTTTGATGCTCTTCCATATATAGCAACCGGGCAAACTTTTGCCGCCCATTCTCTTCTGCTGATTTACGTGGTGTGGCGCTGCCAGATCATAAACGTAGTTCGCTAACGTTATAGTGCAAAAGAAAACTAAACTTAGTTTCCTCAAAAATGAAAAATAATATTTCCATTCATATTCTATAATGTGCAATTAACTTGCTTTACTTTGGTGCAAAGAATACTATTCTATCTTCTTTCTGTGGGAAGTTATACGGTTTTAAATATTTTACTAGAATATTTACGGGCGGCCATATTGATGACGTCATAAGTTTCGGTCTATTAGAATGTCACTTTTCCCACCTTATATTATTAACTAGGTGACCTAAAGACTAAATCTGCAGTGGTGGAGCATCTTTAACTCTTATTTAATGATACAAGTATAACATACCTATAAATTATAGCTACGAAGCCGCCACACCATGTCTCATATAAAATCACATAACTACCTTATATGAAATGACAAAGAAAATATATTGGTAGCGTTTTATAGATCATAATAAGATCTACATTTTTTGTTACTACAATATTTATAGAATTCTTGATAATTACGGAGTTATTCAAAGGTAAAATAAAATAATGGCTGAGCAAAGCTGAGTGTGTCTGAGGAAGCCGAGTGTTTTGGTAGTCGACGAAAACGTTTACAAAAATTATAATTTTTTAAAATAAATTGTAGTGCTTTGCTCAGCCATTATTTTATTTTACCTTTGATATATAAAAGCAAAGCTTTCGTATGGAGAATATCGGAGTTATTCAGATTAAAATTTAAAAACGAGTGTCAAAAAATACTTTTTTCAAGTCTGCTTCAACATATCTCAAACATGGTACCATATACAGATACTATAACTAATTGTGCATAATTTGCAGTTAATTTACTTTACTTTGGAACAAACACTGCCGTTTTATCTCTATTCTGTGGAAAATTATAAGCGTTTAAAAGTTCTATTGGAAATTCTACGGCGGCCATGTTGATGACGTCATAACTCTCGATCTACTGGAACGTCAGCTTGGCCCCCCTCTATTGTTTGTGTATATGACCCAAAGAATGAATCTGCAGTGGTGGACAAACTTTTACACTCAGGGTAACTCCCAACTCAATTTAACATAGGGATTCATACATACTATTAGTAAGAAAATTACAAGGAGTTTGAAATGAAGGGTGTGAGGCAAGAACATGGTAACCCACAATGTTACACTTTTAAGAAATTCGAAGTTTACTGCTGCACAAGTCATTTTCATTGGCTGAAAGCTGATTTTTCACGTAAAGGTTTAAAATAATTGTACCATTTCAAAATAACGAATTTCTATTTTTTATGCTGCTGTATGGGTTTTATTATTTATAAAATGTTTTATTATTTAGACCATAATATTCACTACCTGAGTCCCTCAAGAATCAATCTTTTCACTGAACTCGCTGTAAGAAATGTTTAATTTACAAATTCTTTTCCTTTTTATTGGCAAGTTGGTATACTGCTCCTCGTTTCCCACCATCTTAATTGTTGGTTACCATCTTATGAATCCCAAAATGTTACAATGAGGCTTACCATAAGTAAATATTGCTGCCATCTCTGGAGCACAATTTGAACTCGGACAACATTAAACGACGCGGTATGATTGCTTTCTATCGGGTGCTGAATAACTCAAAAAATAAACATTTGTTGGTTACCATGTTTTTGCCTCACACCCTTCAAATAATTCTATGTAGATTGCACGCACTGCATTTTTCCCTCGTACATTATGGTATTATACTGTTGTGGTAACACTACGAAAATTTGATCTCAGTTGCTCCCTTTTTCTTTCTTCTGTTGCACAGAGAAAATGGCCACTATGCTGCAAGTATGCACCAAGATTGAAAATCGATAATATCGTATAGCATTTTTGAGCGGTCCAAAGAATGACAGTCGGAAGGAGCTGGATCTGGACTGTAGGCAGGGTGTTAAAGGCATCTCTGTAAATACAGTAGTTGCAACAGTCTGAAATCCTTTCTCGCTAAATCTTAAATTATTTTTCCACTAGTGATTCTGGGTGTGGCCCCTTTGATCATTTCTATCCATTCATACACACTTCTACGCTGTAGAAAGAGCACTCTCCTTTTATTGTGTTAAAACCCAGACAACACACTCACATCCAATGGATATCCTTAGTCGACATGTCAGACGTCAATAGGATGTCCGAAAAATGTCCCGCGGACGTCCAATGGACGCAACTCCTGTAGACATCCGACGGACGTCCTTTTAGGTCCGCAAGCGACATTTATAGGAGATGCAGGGACGTCGATCGGACATCAGTACGCAAGGTTTTTGGACATTCTACGAATGTCCTTTTTGGGTCCGCAAGGGACATTAGAAGGACAAATATGGATGTCATCGGACATCCGTAAGCACGACTTTTCCACATTTTACGGATGCCCTTTCTAGGTCAGCAACATACATTTATAGGACCTGTATAGAGATATCCATCGGACAGCAACGAATTCATACTTCCTTTGAATATACCATCCAGGCCCTATAACGGAGTAACGGTACTGCAAAAATGACATGAAACTGTCTATACTCAACTTGTTTCACGGGCGTGGGAAGAGTTCCTGCCATTATAAAAAGTATATATTCACAATGCTACTTTGAAGACGCTTACTCGGTCAAGGTTTATTACTTACTCAGATAGCTTCTATCATAGGACAAATACAGTATGACCGGATAAATAAATACAGTACAGCGAATTGGAACACACGACCCCAATTTATTCCATACAATGTGATAAATATATTGTTATAAATCATAAAAGACACGGTATACGCTAAACATTATTTAACCTACAGAACATGGGTGGACTTAAAATATAAGTGGATGTCTAACTCACTCTCACTGTCTTGAACACAAATGAATAATATATATCTTAAGAGGAATAGCAGTGCAAGAGAGGAAATACTGCAAACCCATCACAATGTGGTAATTTTACATATACTTCAATTGCAGGCCAGGTTCGTAAATCGGACAAATTCTTACAAATTGAACGCCTATTAAATATGACTTGGATTGTACAGTGTACCAGGGATAATGTGACCTAACCTAACCTATTCTAACCTAAACTAAACTAAAGTATCTTAACCTAATATATCCTAAACTAACCTAAACTAATCTATTCTAACATAACCTAACCTAACCTAACCTAAATGAATCTAACCTCAATTAAAATAACCTAAACCTATCCTAAACTAACCTAACCACACTTCACCTCATTTAACCTAAGCACACGTAACCACTCTAAACCCTATGCCAGTCAAGTGTGTATAATTTTAAATGCGTAAGTTTAAAACTAACACAATCTAATCTGACTTCTCTAACCTAATGTAGCCCTATGTCATTGAAGTGTCTTGAATTTTAAAATGCGTAAATACTACGGCGTAAGAGAGATCGTTTGAAAAGATTCCAAGTGGATAAACAATGAAAAGTGATGCGTAGAATGATTTTCATGATACGGGTGTTGGAATGCATATAGTGAAGAAATACCAGGAAAACGCGTTTGTCGTCGTAGTGCCTTAAGCTGTGAGGTAAGGGGGAGGAAAGGAACAAATGGTGCAAGTTTCAACATTTTAGCATTAAACTGTGTCTGACGCCCAGTTGCACTATCCGCACGTCTATGGAACTTAAAAGCGGCCTTGCCGGTAAAGTTTCATAGATAATTAGCTCACCCAGTATAATAGAGTATGCAGCGGCTACTCTTACGGAAAATAATGAAAGACGAAAATAAGAAAAGACATTGTCTTTCTTAAGTTCTTTGTAAATTCAGTAGCGTGTACTGTATTGTATTGTACTTTAACATTATAGTGGTATGCCTATGTTTGAAACATTGTTTATTTTAAAATAAGTTGCTCTTTAAACGTGTTGTACAGTACCAAACTACAGTATGTCAAGCACTATGTTTCTGGCCTAACCAAATTTTCCTTTAACCGAATCACCCTTGGACCCATCAGATTTAGTTAAATGAAACTCAAATGTATAGAAGAAATTTAAATAGTATAAACTAATATCGTCACTGCAATTCTTCAGTTTTTCTTAGAATAAAAACGTTACACGAAATATATAAACCTACTCCCTCGACTGGAATAAACAAAAACAAATGTAAGCGCATTTCTCATCCTCTAATAACTTTCCAGCAAATGACCATCAGATTCCGTTTCTGATAGCTACTTTCCTACAATCCTAATAGGCAAATTGATTTCAGGTGTCGCAACAAATTTACAGGTTCCTTGCCAAATATCTATCCAAGCCTGCAGTTAAAAATAACATTTCATACTCATAAAACACCAAAATAACTAACTCTAGCCCACAACTATTTATCTGAATTTTTATATTAGCATCTGGAAATTGACCTTTAATAAGGTATTACAGGGAAGCGACTACATCATTAATCGAGAACCACCGCTTTACTAGGAAGGACTGCCGAAAACTGGGAAATCTCAGCCAAGGTGGCCATGCAGTTTCTGGCTTAAACTCGGAATCTTCTGAATGTGAAGCAAATTCACGCGCATGAAACACCAACTCTCTCTATTAATAAAATAGGAGTATTTTAGACAAAATTAAAAAGCAGATTTTCCCAAATAATTAGTTGTACCTCAATGCTCAGAGCACTTACAGTAAAGGTACTATATATTTTCTCCAATTTCCCCACACTGTTTCTTTTCGTCTTTGAGTTTATTTTCATACTAATATCTGGAAGGAAAATACTGGACATTGTAGGACATAAAGAGAATGTCCGGGTTGGATATAATTTGGACGTCCTGCTTCGGATGTCCCATGGTATCCCGGATCACTTCGGACATTCGGGACGTATTTTGGACATCCGTCGGACGTCCGGTGATGTGTGGGAAGTCTCCGATGAATGTCTGCCCCGAACATACACACCTTTGGACCAAAGAAATTGGATCACTGCCCTATGTTCTTCCTTGGTGCACACTTGCAGCAGAGCGGTCAGGTTTATCTGCAGCAGAATAAAGAAAAATGGAACAATAGAGACTAAATTTTCATAATGTTACCACAACAGTATAACGTTATCATGTGCTAGGTAGAAGGTAGTGCGTGGAATCTACAAGAAGTTATGGCAAACGTGCGGATAATTTTCGACTGGCCCATAAAATATAAGGTGTAAAAAGTGAAAATTCGGCCTGACTCTCTGAGCCAAAATTGTGCAAAATAAATAATTAAATAAATAAAATAAAAATGTATGGAAGATTCGATGGAAAACTTATTTAATTTTGTCAGAACAATTATTCTTTCGACATGCGCGAATAGTTCAGAAATGCAAGAAAGGCTGCGTAACAGGTATAAAAGGTCAACGTAAAAAATATTAGGTTGTTTTACCCTGCCACACGGAAAAGAAATGGCAGTTACGCGCATCTCGAAGACTAAGCCACGACCTTATACTTTTCATTAGAGCCAATCATTTGAGTTCGGGAGGGCACAGAAGTTTGATTTTGAATTCACTAATTTTGAATTCACAAACTTTATATAGTTGCTTGGAATCTGACATTCAGGAACCCATTAGAATGGACAGGCAAAAGGCCAAATGTTGCATGTTCGATTTCGGTGAAATGTTTTTGAGCACTGAAGTGCCGCAATTTGAATACCAGTAGTAACGTAGGTCTAAGAAATTGCACTATGATATGTGCCCTATAAAATGGTATCTGGTCCCGATTGACAAAGGTCAATTTATGTTAAATTAGATATTATATGAAATGCTCGCGAAAACGTACGTAAAATATTAGTAAGACATATTCGCAAGCATATTGACTGAAACAATTGTATAAAATCTGTTGCTAAAGCAATAATAGTAATACGTTAATAATAATTATTAGCACTATTATTGTATCTTTGTTATTTATATTCAAACTAAGGAATAGTTATGTGCTATACATAGAAATGTGCTATACATAGAAACTGAAAAAAATATTATAGTTGGAAATGTTAAACAATAATATCTGGAAAACTCAAAAGGCAGTGTCATAGTGGTTTCTCGCGCATATTCAATGCAGACATAGCGCATATGATAGAGCAGGATGGAGTATGTGCATCACCAAAATTTAAGGTATTTGAAGCATGGGGAGAGGAACTAGGTTTCCTGGAACTTTAAATTTCACACATAGGACATACGCAAATTTATATTGAATATCTTGAAAATACATAGAGCAATCTAAATGAAACTTGCAGAACATGACCCCTTCACATTTTCACACTATTTTGTATACAGCGAATCAAATTTTGGCAACACACTAATAATGATATCTCGAATCAATTGAAAACAAATTCGACCCATTATCAAAATGCACCGATATTCCATTCAATTCCATATGCTCGGCCCCATACTTTGACCTCTCATATTTCAGAAAGTTTTGGTTGACGTGAACAAAATTTTATAAACACATTAACAATGTTCCCTACATTCGATTAAAATCAAATTCGATCAAATTATCACTGGGCCCCATTAGCCTCGTTTCGTCGACAGCTCACTTTGTCGACAGGTGCGTTTCGTCGACAGATCACTTTGTCGACAGGTACGTTTCGTCCACAGATCAGTTTGTCGACTGGTACGTTTCATCGACAGATCACAATGTAGTCAACCTTTTCTTAGAAGAAGTTCCACTTATTAAATTCCCAGAGCAGAATAAAGAAGATTAATATGAGATTACCTACTTCTTCACAAAATAGTATACAACAGTTGCCGGAGTAGACTTCGAAGCTGTTGGCGTCACGTTGTAATAGAAACGTTAATAAATTATTGAAGTGAGGAGGCTTGAAGAATGCACGAAAGAGTTCGCTTTAACATGCCAAAGAAGTTAATAAAGTCCTCATTTTAAATTCTGAAACAAGACTTCGAAATTATTTCGGAATGTGATTGAACACACAAGTCTTAGAAATAATATTCCTTGCCTGATATAAACATTTCAAGACAAAGTTCACTGATGCAGATGGTTCTGCCTAAGCTAACAAGTACAGGTTCCGGATTTAAGCATTCACAGAGTATTGTCACCCTACATGTCGATAGTCAGAATGACGGAATCGCTCAGAGAAATAATTTTATAATCCTTTCCTTTCGCAACCGTGACGTCAATAAGTTACAGGATATGATCCCGACACAAGCGAATGAGAGAATTTAATAGAACCGAAAAACGTATGATCATGTTAATTTTAGCCTCTTTTGTGTTAAGATGATTATTAATGTTCTTCTCAAAAGTATATTGCATACCCGGTCATTGAAATCTGAATTGAGAAATTGACCTTTTGGCTCAGCTTCTAGATAATGCTGTACTGATTGTGACATTGCGGCTGAGGTGATGTTGCTTGTTGTTTGCGCATATTAACCTTTAGATATCTCAACTCGTTTTATCACCGTTTGCTGAGTTATTAAATTAATAATCTATGAAGCTGACAAACGATGCTTTATAGACAAAATATCCCACTAACTTTCTCTTTCAGTTTTACCTTTTCGAAATTAAAGACAAATTAAAGAGAGAGATGAATTACTTAATTTACCTGTGATAAATGTGAATAAGAATAGCAAAAGATTCCTGCAAAACATAATTAGCTTGAAATAAAGTAACGAAACTAAATGAAATTGAAGAGTGTCAATGGACTCGTAAAGAAAGGGGCAGCCCAATGAGCTGTATCCCATGGCAACACCTATCCGCGAAGAGAAAAGACTTCGCTTGCGAATTCATCTTCGTCGTGAGAGCCAATCAGAGAGATACAACTTACCAACCATTAAAGGAAGTAACGAAATTTTAAAGATAACCTTACCAAAGTATATTGAATAGTATATCTGTATATGTAAACTACGTTTTGTTTTGTATAAGTTAAAGCAAAATAACAAAACTTAAATATATGCATCTGTTTCTTAAACAATGAATGATGACATTTTATCAAGAACATTGTTTTAATAATCAAGCGAGTTGATTTTATTCTGAAACAGTAGTAGTATTTTTCATCTAGTTTGTATACCTTTCTAATGCAAGTGTTTTAAAACAGAACGCTTAATAAGAACAATAATTACCATAACACTGTGCGAACGTAACCTTTTTACCTCCTTTAATAAGAAGAAATAATATATGGAAGCTTATTATTTCAAATGATATAGACTCATTGATACTTCGCTTACTAAGCTTGAATATTTCCTCTCATTTAATTAAGCAGGAGTAAGTACAAATTTTTAAAGTTACTGATCACATATTTGACTAATATAGTTATTATTTAGCGATTTACAGTAAATTAATGATTTGACAATTTGCAATTTTCACATACTAATTTAATTCATGTTAGATGTTCTGAATTGCAAACTTGGTTCTTAAATATTTAGTACCAGAAGAGAAAGCGTAACAACAATTTGTTTGGTAAACAGAAATTCAAAATTGGCTCACCAAAACATGATGATTTTACGTCACCTGTTATTGTTCTAATTATAGAATTATGATTTATTCCTGTTGTGAATTGACAAAAATTCATTGATTTTCTTCCAATTATTTCTTGAAGACTTGTTCAAAATAGCACTATACGTTTACCACTATCTTCTGCAGTAGTTCAAATATATTGTTGAGAACATATATAGGTAAAATTAGAAATATTGTTTACATACATTTTGACCAAATTTTAATTTCTTAAACCTAGAGAATTTATTTTACCTGTTATCACATAGTATTGATTTGATTACTTTGATAATTAAATAACTATTTCTTTCTGCTTTTGTTGTATGTACACAGAAATCTAAAGAGCAAACTTGTAATCCAAGTCAGTATATAAAGAAGTGAATTGTTAGAATTGTGAATATTTTGATCTTGGTAAACCTTTTATACAACCTGGAACGTGATTTCAAACGAAAATATCTGAAGACTATGATAAACCTGGATTGGATTTATTAGCTGTTATAGTAGGGTCAGATAAGATAAGATCAAATTAATTTTATGGGCGGTAACAGCACCAGGTCCGTCCCTGTATGGGAGAAGCCCCTAATCTTTGGCACGTCTAAACTTAGCTGTTGGTTGGATAAAATTAAAAAACAGAAACAGTAAAATAATTAAAATGTGAAGATGTAAAACGTTTTCAGAAGTATAAAATACTGGTGTAAATGGCCAGTATAACAATTAATAAAAACTAAAGATGTATAAAGTCTTGAGGATAGGTTTAAAAAAGTGTAGGCTGTGAATGGGCCTTCAACAAATTAAACAATTGTAATACGTAAAACTTAACAGTTAAGAGACATAATAATCTCAGAGAGACGGAGATAAACCTGTTTCAAGAACATATATAAAATCTCTCCGCAACATACCTTGTTGATCCCCTGATAATGACGCCAGGTTATTGGGGATGTTCTAACGTTGTCTGAGATGATTACATCTGGTACAATCTAAAAGGACTTGACGAATACTTAAAACTACATTGCAATTATTACAATGGGTGGATCCAATCGTCGTAACAGATATCCGTGTGTCACGCGACTGTGTCCTATACGTAGACGACATAAAAGTACTTCTTCACGCCTGCTATCTCGGCAAGATGATTTCCATGGAGCAACAGTTACCTTAATTTCTTTCAATTTATTAACAGCAACGTCATTCCATCGTCGCTGCCATTCACTCGGTGTAACTTTCCTATAATATATCATCATGTCCTGAAATGGGACATGCTGAATATCAATGTTAGCTCCTAAAGAGGCTTCACGAGCAGCTTCGTCGGCCAATTCATTACCATGGATACCAACATGACTGAGTATCCAGGAAAGTCAACTTCACCACCGGCAGAGCAGATGGCGTGTGTCTTACATACGATATCTTGCACGAGCGGAGGCTTAGAGTACATATTGTCAAGGTTCTGAACAACACTGAGCGAATCTGTACAAACAAGGATGTGGTTGAAACCACTAACAAGGCTAAAATCCAGAGACTTTAAAAGAGCATATAGCTCAGTAGTAAAAGTACTGGCTTTGGGATTAAGACAAAATTGGCGGGTTTCCCCTTCTACAACAAACACCCATCCAACAGATTCATCTGATTTGGACCCATCGGTAAAAACATATGTAAAACGTGGGTACTGACTCTGCAACGAACGAAAACGTTGCTGGAATTCAATCACGGATGTCTCTGATTTCTTTAAACTTGACAAAGAAATATCAATCTGTGTGCGGGCAAGTGTCCACGGCAGAAGGGGACTAAAACGGACAAGATAGACAGTTGGGCGGTCTGCATTCAGATTCTCCAACAAATCTGATGCTCAGATGCCAAGTGGTCGGGTAGCGTGACCATGACGTTTATATAGGGCTTTTTGGACTGGGTATACAATTAAGTTATGTGCTGGGTGGCTTGCTAAAGATGATATCTTAGCAAGATATTTCAGCGGGTGGTACATCCTATGGATCTCGAGAGATGGTTCAGTGGCATCAATACAAGGAATGGTGACAGGACGTGTTCGATACGCTCCAGTGGAGAGTCGGATTCCAGCATGATGGACGCTGTCAAGTGTATGTAAAGCAGAGAAGCGTGCAGAGGAATATGCGTGACAACCATAATGAAGTTTCGATAAAATGAGTGCGCTATAAAGGCGCAACAAATTTTTACGATTAGTACCCCAACTGGGATGACTTAAAACACATAACAAATTCAGAGCTCTCGTACAGGTAATTTTAATTTGGAGAATTTAACTACATGTCAAATAATAGACCAAGGTATCGTACCTCTTCGACGAACTGGAGTTGTCTGTCTCCAAGAAAGAGGTCTGGATCCACAAAACAATTGCGTTTGCGGCAAAAGTGTACACAGACTGTCTTCGTAGGGGAAAAACGAAAGCAAGTCTGGTGTCACCAGTCCACAAGATGGTCAGCTGGATCTGCCGAGCTGAGAGGTTGATACTCGCAGGTTTACAGACAATCGTCATGTCGTCAACATATAAAAGACCTTGCACAGGAGGGCGAATACAAGCCATAACACTAATCACTGCAATAGCGAACAGTGTTGCGCTCAGCACACTCCCTTGAGGTACTCCATTCTCCTGTAAATAACACTCTGAAAAACGATCACTAACACGGACAGGAAAATAACGACCGTTAAGAAACATTTTATATAAAATGGGCTATGTGGTCCCAGACATTAAGCTGAAGTAATATGCCATATCTCCAGGTGGTATCATAGTCCTTCTCTAAGTCGAAGAACACAGCGATAACGTGTTCATTCCGGAGGAAGGCGTTCTGAACAATAGACTCTAACCTGACACGATGATCGACATTCGATCTATATTGGCGAAACCCACAGTGATCATTAGAGAGCAAGTTGTTATGCTACAAGTACCACGTAAGGCGTCGGTTCATCATTCTCTCAAATAGCTTACATACGCAGCTAGAGAGAGCAATGTGCCGGTAACTTGTGTTGTTTAGTATATTTTTGTCAGGTTTCAGAATCGGGATTACAATAGCTTCTCGCCAACTAGCAGGAAAGCTATCTGTCCTCCAGATATGATTATACAGGTTTAGCAAGAAGAGCTTTTTGGGGGAGGGAAGGTGTAGCAGCATTTCATAATGTACATCATCCAGTCCAGGGGATGTTTTTCTAACATTCCGCAAGGCAGTTTCAAGTTTCCACTCAGTGAAAGAGACATTATTTTGTCCTAAATTATTAGAGTGAAACCGTAGAGGTATTATCTCTGCCTGTAGTTTAATGTTTACGAAATAATCACTGTAGTGTTGAGAGCTCTATATTGCTGTGAAGGCTGCTAAAAGAATATTAGCTATCTCTTCTGGGTCAGTATGCAAGACATTGTTGTGCTTCAGAGGAGTCAATGGCACGGAGCGATAGTTCCCTTGCAATCGTCTGACCGGTTCCCACACGTCTCGATATGTGGTTTGTGAATTAATGGATGGAACGTATTCAAGAGAAAGGAACTACTCCGTGTCTGTTTCATGAGACGTCGAATATAAGCTTGTGACTGTCGAACTGCATTTAAATTTGCCGCTGTAGGATGTCGGTTGAACACCAGTAGAGCGCGACTGCGCCGCCGCTATGATAGTTAGAGCTCATCGTTCCACCAGAGAACAGAATGCCGACGTTGCGTTCGGCCACACTGTGGGATGGAACATCTGGCAGCTCGTAAAATTTCACGGTGCAAGTACTCAACCAAATCATTCAAGGCCAAATGTCTTTGATCAATTAGCTTGACACGATTTTCATATATATTCCAGTCAGCACGCTTCAGATACCAATGCAGTAACTTTCGTGGTGCTTGATAAAGGTTTAAAAAGTCTAAAATTACTGGAAAGTGGTCACTACCACATAGATCATCATGTACACGCCAAGCCAGCATGGGTGCAACAACTGCACTGCAGAGAGACAGATCTATCGCTGAGTATGTGCCACTTGCCAAACTAAAATGAGTGTTAGCACGGGTCTAGTTCAGAACCCCCAACGGTCAGAAACCCCAGAAGTAAAAACGGTCAGACTCCCCAAACACGAAAACTGTCAGAACCCCCACACACATGGTCAGAACGCCCACGACACAGTCAGAAACCCCCCACACATGGTCAGAAACCCAACACACATGGTCAGAAACTCCACACAGCGGTCAGAATCCCCAATTGCATGAACGGTTAGAACCCCCACACAAATGGTCAGAACGCCCACACAAACGGTCAGAATCCCCACACGCATAAACGTACAAAACTCCCATAAAAACGGTCAGAATACCCTAACTTGAAGACGCATATGACCAGTGGGATCCCCCACGCAAACGGTCAGAAATCCGCACACATGATCAGAAACCCCACATAACGGTCAGAAACCCCACACAAACGGACAGAATCCCCGAATGCAAAAACGGTCAGAAACCCAACACAAATGGTCAGAACGCCCACATAAACGGTTAGAATCCCCACACGCTTAAACGTTCAAAACTCATATAAAAACGGTCAGAAAACACTAATTTGAAGAAGCATATGACCAATGAGATCCCCCACGCAAACGGTCAGAAACACCACACAAGCGGTCACAATCCCCAAATACGAAAACGGTCAAAAACCCCATACATATGGTCACAGCCCCGACCACACGGTCAGCAATCCCACACACGTGGTCAAAAAACTCACACTACGGTCAGAAACCCTACACAAACGGTCAGAATCCCCAAATGCGTAAACGCTCAGAACTCACACACAAATGGTCAGAACGCCCACACAAACGGTCAGAATCTCCACACGCATAAACGGTCAAAACTACAATAATAACGGTCAGAAATCATAAACCAGAAAATGTGAGAAACACCATATGACTAGTGCAATCTCAACACAAACGGTGACAAAACCAATACAAACGGTCAGAGCCCCACACGAAGTGTCAGAGCCAACAAAGGCAGAAAGTCTCGCCAGAAGTGTTAGATTAAACCGTCGATCAACCCTGAAATTTAGAAAATTATATTTCAAAATAAAATTAGCAATGTAATAAATAAAAAGTAAAAATCCAGAAATGTTTTTGATATTCAATTTTGGTAAACGTGATATTGGATACTGATGGTGGCAGACTTCTTCGTTTGTGTGCCATGATAGCGATGGCTAGAATTGATATTTTCTCGTAGCGGTGATAACAGTATTTGCTACATGTCAATGTTTGTTTAAAATAGCACTTTAACAACAGTTTAAAAACATATTTTTAACTTGTAGTTATTTATTTCCAACATCGTTAAGTTATCTTAGCTACCGGTAGCCTATTATGAGTGCAGTATTACATATTGGATAAATGTACATGTGTGTAAAGAGTATATGAACGACAGAGGTGGACTACTGTTTGGATTTGGTAGAGTAGTTCAAATTCTAACTGTCGGAAATCTATTTTTCGTAATTTTCGGAACCTGAATTAACTCGTGTGGAAGGAACATTACCCAATCTGCGCCAAAATTTTAGGTTAAGTTCCTTGGTTTCAAAAGAACATTATGAAATACGAAAAACAACTCCAAGGACATATAATAGCAGTTCAACTAAAATTGTTCAATTTGTGTACTAATTCTACTAAACCACGTTAATAGATTCCTGACATGAAAATAAGAAAAAGTTACAAACCATCTAGGGTGCACAAATGCAGGTTTGGTCGTCTTTCTAGGGAGTGCAGGTTTGGGAAAATGAACTTTATAGAGTTTGATACTTGCATTACTATTAACAAGAGAACCAGAGGCGCCATTTGGGGGTAGAGGGCAATTGACACCCAACCCTGGGTTTGGGAATATACACTCATTAAAACGTAAAATAACTTTAAAA